>JBAKBP010014091.1:0-60318 GCA_037953745.1 Lithodes maja | reverse complement strand
GTGTGTGTGATAGGAATAAATAGATATCATGACCATGATTAAATCTTGAAGATATAAGCAGCTACATGTATATAACACACTAACATCAAGGCTAACATCAAAGTTCACCGAGATGGAATTTGAGTTTATCTGATACTGAAGGCCAAAGACCAGGTACGAGAACGTGGGTAGGATAATATTATTATATAGATCGTTCACAGTAGATCAGCCTGCTGGAGTTTCATCGACGTCGCGTTAGGGATAACATTGAATTTAAAATGTATAGCCACTTATTGTATTTTTCCCCAATCAAAACAAATCAGATTGTACAAAACAGGCAGACAGCATGACTTCTTATACCAATGTAATTATATCTATCAAAATCCACACGGTAGTAACAGAGTTGAGCGCGATTTTTGGTCAAAATATACATTCTCGAATTTGAGCACCCAGAGCTCCACTCAATTCGGTGTATCCCTCTCCAAATTATATTTATATTGTTATTATTTTTTGCAGAGGTTCTGGGCTCACAACTAAACTAAGCTCGTGGAATTAGCACTTGTGAGCTCTGTGATGAAGTGTCTATAAAATCAGAAAGGTTGAAATTTCGCGAAACATTATGTTATAGCTAGTGTCCCTTCTGTTGTACCAAAAATGGGTACATATTTTTGACCGTACTATGAACTATAGTGTCTTCCATGTGTGTAGTTCAGATCAGTCTATGAAAGTCGAGGACACAAACACAGAAAATCAGTGAACATTTTGTGAATCGCGGAAATTCTCCCTCCGCCTTGTCATCTCCATGTCCGACTCGACACAGAACCCCAACTCTCATTTGGCATTGGGCAAAATGTACGCGTTTGTTTATGTTTAACCTATATTTTTTTCTCTTTAACGAAAAGAGTTGGGGAAAGTTAAGTAGCTTATGAAAAGTATGTTAGCCATTCATTACATGGACACCAAAGACGTCTCTGTAACTTGCTTCTTCTTTCCATTGCGATGAGTGGAAAATACGAATTGGCATATGTTATGAGTTGAAAATAATCAACGAGAAAATGGCAAGGAATACCTCCCTCAACTGTGAGGAAACCCCTTACTAAAACTGTGTGGGTGAGTTTCTTCCTCCCCAGATGCTACTCGAGGCAAAAACAGAAAACAAGGTTCATATTATATACCCCGGTTTTTATGGGGTTATAAGACAACAGACGGATATATTAGGTAATCAAAGCCGATGGAGAATATATTTATATTTCTAAGGTTATGTTTCATTTGCATAAGTCTATTGTAAAGCATACCAAAAACAATTATGTTTAGGGCGTCCATAGGCCCAAAGGAACCGCAGATGGCCTGTCAGTGGTCCGTGAGATGGCCGGGAAATATTTATTACTTGGAAATCAGAAACAAAATATATTAATTTTCAATATACAGTATTTTCCACACACTCTCTACTCGAATATGTTTAGTGCCTGAGACATGGTGTTGGTAAACCTATTATTAAAATAATACTATATAACAGTATCAATATGGGTTGAGGGCTGGTGCTATCCAGAGTGAGGTATAGCATCCTCTACCCTACCTTATCCGTTTCTGTCTGTTTTTTTTCCTGTACTAATTTTCCTTCTAGTTGCTGACGAGATCGCCCGATTGGGTGGCACTGCAAGAGTGGCTGCGAACGGTGGGGGCATTGGCCCAGGAGTGAATGCCTAAGGGTTGATGATCCCCTCCCCCGCTGCCCTCTTAGTGACAGATCTCACCTAACTGCGCGGTTTCGGTCAACTGGACTCGGGACTGCTTGGCCAGACAGTCTAGGGAACTACAACAAGAACAAGAGTATCAAATTCGTCAATTGAAAGTGGCAGCGCCAACTGCCGGCTTACATTGAAAGTTTGCCTATATTGGCTGTGAAACAGCGTATTTGTTTTTAGTATGTTAGGATAGATATTAAATGTGATTTGCATGTGCAAAAATATTGATTGATATTAGCAAGTGTCAGAATACTGACATACATTACATTAAACAACGTTTTCTTATTGATGAATCAAGGGTTGTCATTGTGTTGCAGCAGGTCCCTTCTGCATTGTGACTTGTCGAATTCACGTGCACTGCATAGTGTTTAACTGCAAAATTGGCAATGCTCGACGGAAGAATATTCAATAATATACAATGATTTTTGAAGCAAAATGGTATATTTAAGAAATAGGAGGTTGTGAGGTTGTTCTTCGTTGAACTTCCTCCGCACAATTTTGACTCTTTGGAGGGACCATTTGTTTCATGATATGCTTCATGTTTTTCACTGAGTGTTTTATCTTTTATCATTGTACTGTGATTCTCCAGTGATATAAATGTGATATATTTGTAGGAGGAGGCTGTTGGCACCAGCCGAACAGGGCAGTACTCCCAGGGAATGCTGCAAGTGGTTGATTAGGACAGCTGGAACTCGTGTTTCACCACCTGGCTTCCCTTGCTGATCCTTCCATGCCTCACCAATATTGAGGGTAACCTCAGTTTGCCCTTCAAAACATCTTCTCTGTCTATCAATACATTATACCACAAATACATTACATACCACATTAACTTTGCAAAATTTAAATACAAACATGAAGACAACACCACGCACAGCCTCGGAGTCTCCAGGGGGGGGTTGGGGGGGGGGGGGGGGGGGGCAAAAATGCCCCCATTGGTCGGACCCCTGGAAATGACTCCTTAAAATGCCCTCAACCCATATCTATCAATTTCTTCATAATCCACAGCCTTTCCTCTAACTTCCTCTCTGGGGAACACCATCTCACTTCTACCAAACTTGACTTACTTTTTCTCATCGAAACGCAGTTGTCTAAGGCAACAGGCAGTAAACCCTTCTCTGTATCCTCTTACAATCTCTATATTCAATTCAAAGCCAAGATGGATGTTGTGTGCAACAATCGGTTTTGCTGTCGTGTTCCCAACTTTGACTTATGAATTCTCAGCTCTCTCACTAAATATATTTGTGCTGTTTATCTCTCCTCTAATTCTACTGACTATCCAAAATTATTTGGCTCTCTTACTTGTGGAACACATTCTGGCCACCCCTTCTGGGATCACGGCGTCAGGCAATAGATAGATAGATAGATAAACTTTTAAAGTGGAACACATTCTATCTATCTCTCCCTTCTCTGAAATCTCCATCTTAGGAGATTTCAATGTTCACCACCACCAATGGCTCTTCTCTCATATCACTGACCAACCTGGTGAACAAGCCTACATCGTGTCTATCCTAAATGACCTAGAACAGTTGGTTCAGCACCCCACCCATATCCCGAACTGCCCTGGTGATCGGCCCAAAATTATTGACTTATTTCTAACCTCTAATCGTTCTGCTTACACTGTAACTCTTCTCCCTCTGTTGGGCTCCTCCGATCATAACCTTATCTCTGTCACCTGCCTTGTCTCTCCAGTAATGCCTTCTGAACCCTCCAAATGGCGGCACTTGTGTCATTTTGGCGCCGCCGACTGGGAAACTCTTCGGCAGTACTTCTTAGATTTCCCGTGGAATAATTTTTGCTTCCGTGGCCGGGGACCCTCGGAGAGTGCCGAGTCCATTATTGAGGTAATCCTTTCGGGCATGGAAGCATGCATCTAATTTTCTTTCTTTCAAACTAAGTGACTAATTGGTTTACTCATGCTTGTTCTACTACTGTCCAAAATAAGTAGGAAGCATTCAAACAGTGCCGTCACCTTCAAACTCAAGAATCCCGTACTTGATAATAGTCTCTGCCCGGAATCAAGCCAAATCTGTCCTTCGACTCGCCGAAAACTCTTTCATCAATAATATGGGCTCTGAAATGTCAAACTTTAGCTCTTCACAAGCTTTTTGGCATGTAGCCAAAAACCTCTCCAACAATTTCACTTCCTCGTCTTTCCCTCCTCTTTTCCACTTCGATAGTACCACCGTTAACTCCTCCTCTGAGAAAACTGAACTCTTTGCTCAAACTTTCGCTAAAAACTCCACCTTGGGTGATTCCGGCGCTACTCCTCCCTCTCCCCGCCCTCTCACTTACATATGCCTAAGACAATATTATCTACTAAGGACGTAATTTCTGTCCTCTCTGGGCTTAATACTAAAAACGCATACAAACCGGATGGTGTTCCTCCTGTTATACTAAACAACTGTTCTTCCATGCTGACACCCTGCCTAGGCTCTTTCGTCTCTGTCTTTCTTCTAACGTCTTTCCTTCTTGTTGGAAGTTTGCTTTTACTCAACCTGTCCCAAAGAAGGGTGGTTGTTCCCACCTTTCCACCTATCGTCCATTTGCTCTCATTTCTTGCATCTCTAAAGATTTTTAATATATTCTTAACACAAAATTTCTTAAACATGTATCTTCCCATAATCTTGTTTCAGATCGCCTGTATGGTTTCCTTAAGGGCCGCTCTACTGGTTATCTTCCTGCTTATCTTACTAACTCTTGGTCATCCTCCTTTTTTCTATTGTGCTAGACATTTTGAAAGCCTATGAAAGAATCTGGCACAAATCTCTACTTTCCAAACTACCCTCTTTCGGTTTCTATCCCTATATCTGTGCCTTTGTCTCAAATTTCCTTTCAGACCGCTCCATAGCTGCAGTTGTGGACGGCCATCGCTCATTTCCTCAACCTATCAACTCCAGCCTTCCTCAGGATTCTGTCCTGTCTCCAATTCTCTTTCTAATTTTCATTAATGATCTCCTCAACTGTACTTCTAGTCCTATCCACTGATATGCTGATGATTCTACCTTACACTATTCCACAATTGTTCACAACAACCCAGCATGCAATCCCTCCAAAACAAACATGACAAGGCCATGGAATGCCTATCTTCTGATCTATCAATTATTTCTGATTGGGGCAGAGAAAATCTTGTTACTTTCAATGCCTCCCAGACCTAACTTCTCCCTCTATCTCAATCACAATCACAATCTTTTCTACAAGAATATCAATTATTCTTCAATAATACACAAATCAACCCTTCATATTATCTCTCAAAATTCTAGGACTAGGTGTATTGCAAAGAGCGTACTCTCAAGAGAACAAGTTGACGATATGCAACACAATCTAGATAAATTGTCATGTTGGGCCCAAATTTGGCAAATGAGTTTCAATGCGGATACATGTAAAGTACTACATATCGGATACCTAAATGAGAAAGAAAACCATTCGATGAATGGCACTCAGCTTAAGAATGTAAACAGAGAAACCGATCTGGGAGTAACAATATCGAGTAACCTAAAACCGAGTCAACAATGTTCAGAAGTTGTTAAGAAGGCAAACAAAATAATTGCCTTTATAGGCAGTTCATTTGAGCATAAATCCAAAGAAGTTATCCTAACCCTTTACAATTCCTTAGTCCGCCCTCTTCTGGAATACTGCGTTCAATCCTGGTGCCCTTATTACCAAAAAGATATAAACAAGCTAGAACGAGTTCAACGTAGAGTTACCAAAATGATACCTAGCCTAAAGAACAAACCATACGAAGAGCGTCTAAGAGAATTAAATCTATTTCCTTTAACCCAGCGCAGATTAAGAGGTGACTTAATTCAAGTGTTCAAAATCATCAAAGGCATCGACAATATGAACTGTAGTAAGTACTTCACTATCGACCAATCTAATTACACACGGGGAAACGGTTGCAAAATTATTGGTAAATCTTATAACTCACACCAATCTAAGAATTTCTTCTTCAATCGAGTTGTCAACTTGTGGAATGGGCTTCCCCGGAGACGTTATAGACTGCAGCACCGTTGATTCATTTAAACTCCGCTAGACAAATATCTCGCATCAAACCCGCGACTGACTGCGTTTGTAAATTAATAACTTTATTTTATCCCCCCCTCAGTTACTAACCCATCTGTCCCCTACTAACTTCCTAATCCTGCCACGGACATTAGTTCCAGGGCAGTAGTTCCCTTTCCAATGTTCCCTTACCCACTCTAAACCACTGTTTGGACACTTGATCCTCAGTGTTTTGGAGGACAAGCAGCCTAGAAGGGTCACTAGATCTGTTGTTGCTTGATTTCCTTCCTTTGTATAATTTTCATCCGACCTTTCATGGAAAGATCATATTACCACTCTTCCTAAATCACTTTCTCAAAAGTTAGGTGTGCTCAACTGTCTCTGTGGGTTCTTCACCAACGCATGCTTTTTGCTCTGTATCGGGGCACAGTGCGCTCCTGTATTGAGTATGGTTCGCATGTGTGGGGAGGCTCCACCCATACCGCACTTTTCGAAAGAGTAAAATCAAAAGCATTTTGCCTCATCAACTCGCTTCCTCTTACTAGTTCCCTACAATCTCTTTCTCCAACCGCAATGTTGCATCTCTTTCACTCATCTATCGCTATTACAACAAACAGTGTTCTTCAGAGCTCTCTCCGTGCATACCCACTCCCTTGTGGCTAGTGTGAGGCACCTGTTTTTCAACACAGTCCCACTCCTATTCTGTCCAGCTCTCTAAACCAAGAATTGGCAAAAAAACAAGTGACCTCTGGAACTCTCTCCCTCAATCAATCTTTCCTTCATCCTATCACTTAAACTGCTTTAAACTTCGTTTGTCCAGGCATTTTGTGCCCAATTTCTCTTGAATTTGGCTTTGGGGGAGACACTCGTTACAGTCAACCTGCCTTTTGTCTTCTTCATACACACAAACAAAGACAAAATATAGCTGGTAATAGAGTACCCCACTGTGATTGATTGTCGATATATTATATAGTGTAAAGCATACTCTCTGTCTAATATCCACTCAAGGACAATCAATATCGTTAAACATTTGCTGGTTGGCTCATTCGTTCATGATAACTTTAGGTGGTTTGATTCTATATCCGTCACACTGTCAACGTCTACTGTACCTATCAGCTACACTCTATCTATCTATCTATTGCCCGACGCCTAACTCCCGTTGAGGGTGGCCATACACAAAATGCCCCAAGTGGACCTATTCCCCAGGAGGACAATCCGTGCCAGTTTATGATGGACTTACATGACTGAATACTCAACTTGGGGACCATCCGTCTCAGATGCCTTCTATGTATTTTTAGCACATTTTCTACAGTGGTGGGCGGCTAGTTCATCCACCAACCTGCTTCATGCAGTAAGGATATATTTAAGGTTGTCTCCCCTAGATGAGTTGCCGACCAAGGCTGACGAGCCTAATCCACCCGGAGTTGTATAAGGTTGTCTTCCCTAGATGAGTTGCCAACCAAGGCTAACGAGTTCCATTCACCCGGGAGGCTCGTTATATATTATGTAGACTCGCTATATATTTATATTAAGAGAGGTTGTGTATGATTATGTTTCTTATCGATTTCTTTTAAATATTTCTTAATCTTTTAATGGCACTTCATCTCTAATTTTTTTTCCCATTCACATTATCTAATATCATTCTACTATCTGTTTCTAATTTTCTCAATGAGAATTGCCAGACATGTTATGCCGCTACATGGGCAAGCTGACCCCTTTACCCAGCCAGCTGCCGGAACTCAACATGGCCTCCCTTCCCGTTTTCGTTATGCCATGACCTGCCCACATGGCGACGAGCTGCCCCTGTACCTGCGTACCTGATGCAACGACCTGTTGAACCTCAACAGGGTCAACTAATTATTCAAGTCCCCACATCACCAAATTACCCCCTCACAAAATGGGCAAACTATTCCTTTGAGACCCCACAATGCTAGAGTCACCCCCTCCCAAAATAAACCCGTTTTCCGCCATATAAATAACACAGTTTCCCCTAGAAAAAGAGCTGCACCCCCAGATCAACAACAGACTCCCCCCACCCTCCCCCACATCTAAGAGGCGGCGCTTGCTTCACCGCAGGATCGGACGTGATGACACCTGCACAGGCCAACCCAGGATTGGCCAGCTCGACCGCCACCCCCGCCAATGAGGAGGCCATTATATCACCAGCCAAGCAGACCTCGGATTGGTCGTTGGAGGGCCTCCAAATGTGAATCCTGAGGATCCTTCTGCTGCTCTAACCCCTACCCCCCTGGCCGAAGCCAGAACGACCTATGTCTCCTATTGAGACCTATAACAATGTCTCCCTTTTTCCTTGCACCTACTGTGGGACAGAGAGCTCCTAGAAATCAGACAGATATTCAGACCAGGTAAGGGAAGGTATCTCACCTCCCCTCCTAAGATCTGAGTGGTCACTGGCATCAGTAGGTGCTCTCTTGCCTTATAGCAGTGTTAACTGACCTGCATACCTGCAACAGCGAATCCTGGCCAGGTAATCTACTAGTGTGTTTTCTGGCCCTAGTAGACCTGTACAGTTCACCCTGAACAGGTGCCGACCTGGAGTGTTCACGGATCTCCTAGTATCTAGAACCAACCCAAAGCTGGATAGTTATTACTGGGATATAGAGATGCTTTTCTTATCCGAGATCTGGCTTTCAGATCCCCTATTAAATATCAGTTGCATATAAAAAAAACTTACATGCTACCAGTAATGTAATTATTCATCTATAGGTACTGTATATTGTTACACGTTTGTCCGACTACTAAGTCACCAAACCGCTGCCTTACCTATACATGAAGAGCTCTTCCATATCTACACATTACACTACTCTCAGGCTAGCTATGCCTATACATATTTGAATGTGATTAGTAATTTCATTGATCATCATAGTGTCTCAGTGTATGTGCTTATTTTCTGTCTTATTGTGATGTCTTGCATAATGTTTGTGATTGTATTCTGATGCTTACTAATGTATTCTTTCCAAACAATTAATGTAAATATCCATGTTCAATATACCTATGCCTAATCAATAAACTAGTACTGTATACCTACTATTGTACTCTATCAAAACTTCTCCATCACTAACACGGGACCCCGCAACATACGATGTTGTTTACTTTAGCCATCTTCATCGATATTCTGGGCTGGTATCGCAGTACATTTTATATTATACAAGTCATACTTATCGTTCATGATTTTAAAATTTAGTAATATATTTACTTCACCATTTCCATAGCATTCACTTACAACATTACCATATCAATAAACAAATTATTTGACCCAAAGTTGAAGTAAATAATTATTCTTCTTGCAGACATATGGTGATTACATTATACAATGGACGATACAGAAGATACTGCCACATCATTAATTAAATCAAGAGGCACTCATAACCAGCGTGTAGCAAATGTTCCCGTATGCCTGAAGAAGAATATGGGTTTAATGGAAGGGATAGCTCTCATCATTACCTGTGTGATAGGCGCAGGAATCTTTGTATCCCCCAAAGGCGTATTTTCCATCACTGAGAGTGTAGGACTGACCTTGATTGTCTGGGTGGCAACTGGCGTGGTGGTCACCGTTGGAGCTCTATGTTATGCAGAGTTAGGTATGGTCTACACTCACTTCAGTATATATATATATATATATATATATATATATATATATATATATATATATATATATATATATATATATATATATTTGTTTATTTATATTTTATTTTATTTTTTGCCAGACGCCGTAATTCCCAAGAATTTATATATACGCTGTTCAGCATATATAACGCTGTTCATGGCCACCCCGGCCATGAACAGCGTTTGTCACGAATCGCTAGGTCAAGTTACCCGAGCTTGACAACTACCAACAACATTTTGTCAGTGTGGCCTCGATCCACTGACTCTTTTATCAGCAGCCATCGCTCTACTGACTATGACATGGCTCGCGACTTGTCATGCTTAGGGGAGCCTGATTTCGATAAAAAAAAACTGTCTGTCCCACACACGAATTGAGGTTGGGGAGGAACTGAGGTAGAAGTACCAAATTCCTTCTTTTAACCTCCGTTGTGATATAGGTGACTAGACCTCCTGCCTGTATGGCTCGAATCATAGCCCTAGCAGTTATATTTGTCATCAAATATAATAAACTTCAGCATATTTACATTGTATTATTATCTTTCTATTGAGGTATGGTAATTATACACCATGCCCTAGCCGTATATCATATTCACACAAATCTATACATCATGGGAATACACTGAAATATTGGCAAACGTTTTCTGAATGTATTAAGTGGGGGAGTTTGAATCAAATTTGGGCATAATTTAGCGAATACTGTGTTATCTATATTATTTGAGTTTAGTGAATGAATCAAATACATCTTTCTCACCTGAACAAATAACATATATTTTGTGTTACCCTATGCAGGCACGATGATCCCAGAAAGTGGTGGATTGTATAGTTATCTGTTGGAATCCTTTGGTCCTCTGCCAGCCTTTATTGGGGTGTGGGTGATGGTGATGATAAGGAACTGTACAGGGTTGGCAGTAGTGGCCCTTACCTTCTCTACATATCTAGTGCAGGCAGTCATGACAGACTGTCACACTCTTCCACAAGTACCCATCAAACTCCTTGCAGCATTACTTATAGGTTAGTTACCAATCGTTTATAATATCTGTGAGATTAGATGAAGGGGATTTGGGGGTTAACGTTGTGTTGTCCCATTTTGGTGTTTGTTTTCTCCTGTTTCCCTTCAAGTGAGATCTTACCATAGTCCTTACACAATTAAGGTATATTGGTTAAACACTTGAATAAATAACTGAACGTACTATTATATTTCTTAATTTTCAACTCATCTAAATGTAGAACTTGTTTGTATAGGCACTAAAATACATGCACATGATGCAGGAAAATTGCTTAAACATCAATGCATGGATTTTGTATGTGTGGAAGTAGAGTGTGAGTGTCATTTAATCTGTAACACAAATACTAAACATAATTATTATAGTCCACAAATGTTATGTATACATACTTCATTCTAAAAAGTCGTATATTGCTAATGTTATCTAAGCACAAGACGGTTACATAATATAATATATTATCTACCGTACAGTACACACAAACACGCTACCTTTTTTGTGATATATTAAAATTCACATGTACAGTACACTCTGATACCATACTGTCTAGCCCACTGATATAATTATATTCGATGACTATGTATTTTCAATTATGGAAGTATGTCTCTGAAAACGAATTTATGAATATAATGTTCTATACATCAACTACAAAACTATATATGCTATTTATTGAAAAGCAAGTTATATCCAGAATTAAATCCAGAGCTCTAATTGCATACAGAAACACATAGGGGTCCACGATTTGTTTTCGAGTGGATAGAGACTGTAGAATCCGAGTGTACCATTTTCCTGCCCTAATAGGTTTGTTGACATTGGTAAACTGTGTGAACGTGAGATGGGCAGTGCAGGTCCAGAATGTGTTCATGGTGAGCAAAATGGTGGCTCTGATTGTGATCATTGGAACTGGTATCATCCATCTGGCTCAAGGGAACACCCAAAACTATGATAACCCCATGGAAGGCAGTAACTGGAGTGTTACAGCAATCGCCGCCGCTACTTTCCAAAGCCTGTTTGCATACATAGGATGGTAGGAACAAAAACAACGTAATTGTAAATATGATATTATGTGAACAGAAACACCATATTGGGAGGAGTACTTTATTCACAACGTTTCCCAGATTTTTTTTTTAGGAAACGGTGACATGAAGAAGCTATTTGTGAAATGTTGTCAATAAAGTACTCCTCCTCAAATGTTGTTTCTATTAATTTCTGTCAGCTTTTCGAAGTCAATTTAAACAAGAAATTCTGTAAGAAATTCCTATAACATTTACACACACACACACACATATATATATATATATATATATATATATATATATATATATATATATATATATATATATATATATATATATATATATATAAATATATATATATATATAATAATCCAAATGATAACAAAATATTTTGGTCTACTCTTAACTCATTTAAATCCAACTTCACTACTGCTTCATCCATTCCACCATTAAAATCTCCGACTGCCAATATTGTAAGTGACCCACGAGGTAAAGCTAACCTTCTTGCGGATATTTTCTCCACCAACTCAACCTTAGATGAAATAAATCAAGATGTCCCTGTACTTAATTTTAATTCGCCTGAAATTCCCTCACTTAAGATCCACACCAGACATGTCAACACTATTTTGCAGAATCTCTCAGTAGATAAGGCTCCTGGTCCAGATGAAATTCCTCCAATATTACTTAAGAATTGCTCCTTGGTGCTCGCTCCTGTATTGGCAAAATTTTTCCGTCTGTGTACTCATACCTCATGCTTCCCAGTACCCTGGAAAGAAGCAAACATCCATCCAGTTCCTAAAAAAGGTGCCTCTTCAGATCCATCAAACTACAGACCAATAGCTATAACTTCCACTCTTGGTAAAGTCTTTGAAATTATATTAAATAATCACATAATTAAGCATCTTGAGAATAATAAATTAATCAGTGATAGGCAATATGGATTTAGACGATGTCGATCAACTGCAGACATGCTTTGCCTTCTTCCGCATCAAATCAACCAAGCTACAGACCAACATGGTGAAACACATACAATAGCACTGGATATATCAAAGGCATTTGATAGAGTCTGGCATCAATCCTTATTGTCGAAGATGTCACACTACGGCCTTGCATCAATAGTTCCACTAATTTCTTCTTATCTTCATAACAGAAAAATATGTGTAATGGTAGATGGCCTTTATTCTCAATTTCACTCAATAAATGCTGGTGTTCCCCAGGGATCAGTTTTGGCCCCATTCTGTTCCTCATTCATATCAATGATCTCATATCTACCACTCATAATCCAATACATTCCTACGCAGATGACTCAACACTCCACAGTTCCTTCACATTTACCAATTCTTTCACCCAACCCGATCTTATAAATTCAAAAATAAACACTGCAATTTCTCTGAACCAGGACCTTTCTAGAATTAATGGATGGGGACAAAAGAATCTAGTTTCCTTTAATGCACAGAAAACCAAATACATTCAATTTTCTAACCGACAGAATCTCACTGACTCCCATATATTTTTTAATGATGTAAATATTCCCACTTCCCCTAGTATTGACATTCTCGGTGTAACATTAACTACTAACTTGAGCTGGACACATTATGTTAGAAGCATTGCTAAGAATGCCTCTAAAAAACTGTGACTCCTGTACAGAGTTCGATAATTCTTCACTGACGAGCAGTTGGCCGTGATATATAAAAGTCATGTGCGTTCTCAGATGGATTAATGTTCACCTCTGTGGGGTGGAAGTGGAGTGGTTGCATTGAGGCAGTTGGACACAATTCAAATAAAGCTATTAGATTAATCAATAACCCTGCAATCACACAGGACCTTCCTACATTATCCATACGAAGAAACGTTGCATCCCTTGCATTATTCTACAGATATTTTCACAGCAATTGTTCCGAGGAACTTGCTTCAATTGTGCCGCCTCTCCACATCTTTCCGCGTAGAACTAGGGCAGCTGAGAGCGCCCATGAATTTACACTTTCTCCTCCACAATGCAGAACTTCTGCTTATCAGAATTCATTTATCCCCAGAGCTACTACTCTTTGGAATTCACTTCCCTCGAATTGCTTTCCACAAACTTACAATCTGCAAATGTTTAAATCCAGTTGTTACAAACATTTTATGAATGGAGGATGCCTTTAGGCACATGGACCTTTTTGTTTTATCTGTGTTTTTCCTTCCTCCGTTCATTGTCTCTTTAAAAAAAAAAAAAAAAAAAAAAAAAAAAAATCTTTAATACATACGAGGTTGAAAGAAATGGCAATTTCTGCGTTGGAAATTTTATTATTCAAAGTTTCCAGGTCTCTGATGAGTTTTCGCTGGGTGGCAGGAAGTAGATGAATGAGATGAGCAAAATTCATGGTGGTACAGGGTTACATTAATATACATGATGATACAGGATATATGACGCGTTTCACTGGACAACCAGCATTATCAAGTAAGGATAGAATAATATAAAAGGTAAACAGGAAGGGTGTATATAGAGGGTGGAGGATCAGAGGAGGCGAAAACGCCCGCCCCCCGCCCCCGGTGCCCTTGATGCAGCCCCCCGCGCTACCTCCTTCAGCTTCATCTTCTGCCGGCGCCACACGTACTACTCAACTTAGGCCACGCCCCTCGACACGCAGCCAATCAGCTTTGACCCCGCCAACCGACCACCACCTTCCCGCATCCAGTGCGCCTGCGTGAAGCGGTTCTCTCTTTTGCACTCTTAGAATACCCCTCCACCAATAGCAGACTTTTGCCCCCTGATTTTCGCCTCCTCTGATCCTCCACCCTCTATATAATACCCTTCCTGTTTACCTTTTATATCATTCTATCCTTACTTGATAATGCTGGTTGTCCAGTGAAACGCGTTGTATATCCTGTATCATCATGTACATTAATGTAACCCTGTACCACCATGAATTTTGCTCATCTCATTCATCTACTTCATGCCACCCAGCGAAAACTCATCAGAGACCTGGAAACCTTGAATAATACAATTTCCAACGCAGAAATTGCCATTTCTTTCAACCTCGTATGTATTAAAGAAAATTGATTACCTGGCTTTACTAACATATATATATATATATATATATATATATATATATATATATATGTACATATACAGTATATTATATATATATATATATATATATATATATATATATATATATACATTATATATATATATATATATATATATATATATATATATATATATATATATATTATATATATATATATATATATATATATATATATATATATATATATATATATATATATATATTATATATATATATATATATACAGTATATATATATATATATACTGTATATATACTGTATTTTTATATATTAACTAATGTCACTCTTAACACAAATAACTACCATCGACATAACTGACAACCACAATTATTTACTAACTATCCAATGTCCTACAGGGAGAACGTGTGCTATGTGGTGGAGGAACTCAAGAATCCTGAGAGGTGAGAAATTAGTATATGACATCTTTAGTTTAGAGAACATACTAACTGAGAGCCAACTCATTCATTCATAAATATCTAGTTGACGATCGTCACCTGTTCTCTTACATTGTCCTTCAAGCTACACAATTTATATATATTCAACATTAATATGCTCAAATTACAAGTTAATAGGTGTTTAAGGATATAATACTCAATCACACTGATCTTGTTCCTGGCATACTTCCTAAAAAGATCGTCTATCTTCCAATATTAAGATCACTTGATATAACACTATAGGAAAAGTCTCATCAGTCTCGTAGGTTATTAGCTTTTCTTTTAATATTTATTGAACAATTGTAGTTGGTGGGTGGCTGGGTGCCCAATTTCCTGTTCCATGAACCCCACTTTAGTAATTTGGTACGACAATAAAAAGCTGATGCGTAGGGTTAACATGCATTTTTATCTTCAATCTATCACTTTTTCTTTAACACTTAAAGAGCGGCCTATGCGGTATATAATATGTAGCCACCAGCGGGGTGTTTTTACCCAAAATAGGGCTGTTTACGTGATAATTTTCATGCCTAAATAAGACCCAGAACGTAAAACAAGTATCTATCCCTAAAAGGGCATAAACAGAGCTTTCGAATGACACCATAACGATCCTTTTATGATGGCTAGTTTTCTTGCAAAAACCGTGCAACGCGAGTGCAAAAGCATGTAAATAGCACTTTCCCCATACAATTCCGTATATAGCGAGTGAGAGAGAGGGAGGAGGAGGTGGGATTCGTGTCAGTAGGTTCGCCGCGGTGGTCTGGAGCAGTCATACGCTCGCTACTCTCACTGCCACCACTTGTCTCTCTCTCTCAGCAACATTACGTGCTGAAATTGCCACACGATATATGTCGAGCACCGCCACATAGTCCAGCTTTATTTAACTCGACTTATGTTGCGCGCCGCTAAAGAAGGGTTAATAGATCCAGGAGTAAAGGAATTTTCTATTTTAAAATTAACATGTATTTGGTATTCCATTGTTTTCCAAGAGTTTGATTATTGGGCAAGACATTTGAAGTCTTTGACTTCATGATTGTAACCTATCCAACTCCAGCAGTGTGTGTGAGACCTGTGGAAAGGGCTGAGGGTGGTAAAGTACATAATATGATATGAAAGTAGTTATCTAGTAGTTCTGACGTAACACCATGAGGAGAGACTGGTTAAAAGTGAGAAAAAAAACCTAGTCATTAATATTAAAATTGAAGCATGAGGACCCTTAACCCTCTCACTCTCGCTAAAACTCTCTTCACTCTCAAGCCCTATGTACATAACTGTGATACAAGACAATAATGATATCGCTCTGTTTTAGCCCACAATAAGTGACTCTAAATGCAATGTATTTTACATCCAAGGGTAGACCAAGACCCATACTATTATAAAACCAGAACAAAATCACATAACATGAAATTATCGTATTGAAAATGGCTACATAATAAATATTTAATTGTGTTTCTGAATTTACACTGTCATATATATTTTTTTTTAAGCTGAGGAATAGTTTCTTTATATGAAATTAGATGCATTTGTCATGCTTATTCCAAGTGTGTCGTTAGAATCTATTTATTATCATTAGTTGTTTTTACATGAATAAGACAAAAATCGGTGCTTAGCAAGTAAAAGTTATTCATGCTTCACCGAAGTAGTCATTGTACATCAAATTTGACAAAATAAATATTGCGTTTATTACAATTAAAAATATTCCAATAGATAGAAAAAGGCCTATATATAACATTACTGTGGCAAAACCAACACAACATAAAATAATCATAGCTAAAACTAATGCAGAGTAAAAAAAATTTGTTTCCAACAATATCTAAATTCCCATCGTCGTAAATCAAAATTTTGAATGACGACAATAGATTTTTATATATGAAATTATAAGCATTTTACATGTATTTTCCAAGATAAAATCAAATCAGAATTTGTCAACCGTCAATATTTTTAATAGGAATATAATAGAATGTGTAAACTCGCGCAGTTTTAACACGCATACGACGTACAGTACTACATCATTCTCGGTATATTTTGTTGTAAGATGTTTTAGAGCTAAAAATAATAACTATATGTATAGCTCATTGTATGAAGAAGACAATAAATCAAACCTGAAGTCCTACTCCTAATGTTTTAATATATATTATTATTTATATACATGCATTCATCGGACATGAATCGTAACACTCGCACCAATTTTATATTGAAACGAGTTTATGATACACTGATACTAGCTTACAATATATAAATACTAAATCAAAAATCAATTTTAAGATACAAAACCTTATCATAAAGTATTTTAATCCCTCGAGTACCAGAGATGCACGTTATGCGTCGGCAATGTATGTAACGCTAAACCCCAGAGCCGCATAGGGTGCATCGCGGTTAATTACTCCGGTCCTATGGCGCCTAGAAGGCTCAGATTTGTATGGGAACCGCGTAAGTATCCCACACAACAATGCCGATGGTTGAAAATCCTCAAAGTCCAGCCGCGTGCGCGTGAGCGGGCAAAAACATGTTTTTGCATGTTTTTCCATACCCATTTCCCCATGTTAATTCCGACTTTCGGGCGCCCCGTACGACCCCTTAATGACCTATGGGATCGGTTTTTGGGGGTTTTTCCTTAATTTCTAATCCATTCCAGGTGTTTTCACATTTTTTGACAACCTGCCGGGCCTGGAGTGTACATTTATATTATATTGCCTGGTGTTCAGTGGATTAAATACAGTTACCAGTCGTCTAGGCGGAGTCTCCTTACTGTTTGACTGCCAGAGAGAAACTGAAGAATGAGCTTCAGTCTACCTCCCGCAGTGGGCTAGGATGACTGAGAGCAGTGTTGCCAATGGATTCATTTGGCGTTCCACTACTAATACTTATTATAACCCAATCTATATGCAATTTGAGCATTTAGTTTTTATTAAATTGATTTCTAAACTATGAAATACGTAAATAATTGATCCATGCATTTAGGGACACCCTTCCAAGAATACGCAATTTGAATATCCATGCGTGAGAAGGTTAAGGTCTTGGAAATCTTTACTGGTGCTGGAATTGTGCCTTTTACTCCCATCCCCTTCATACACATAGAACATAAAAGAAAGATAAGGAGTGTAAAGCAAAACAAATGGAAGAAAAATGAGAGAACATCATTAAAAGAATTAAATGTTGGTAGGAAAATTGAACATTAACTAAGGTAAACGAAACAGTTACAAGAGAGAAACTGTCATTTGGGGGAAACAGTAGGAAACAGTCGAGATGCAAATTAGAATGGGTCGTCACTAAATGAAGGACTAACCATTTTAGACCTGAACAATAAATGTTCTAATTCATCATGACATAGCATGTATTTGTTCCCTATTTAGTGTACATCGTCTCGAGGGCATCACAGAGCCATTATCAAAACTTCACTCAGAGCTAACTCTACATTATGTAAAATGGGAGAGGTTGATTGTTGAAACTAATGCTAAAGTTAATTTAATTAGCATATTGTTTCTCACCTTTCGTGAACAAACTAATAACAGATGTTTGCCCAAGCACAGTGAATATTGACTCTACCAAATACATAATTTATTCGTGAAACTGTACAAAACCCTAGAATGATGCAATTGCTTTCAAATAATTATTCAAACATCATAATATTATATTCACCAACCGTGATGTACATATTGATATGTCTAATCGTAGCAAACAATAGTAAAATAAATAATACTATATGAATATAATAACCTATATTCTTCCTAGGAACCTGCCTATAGCCATCGTGAGCTCCTTGGCGCTGGTGACAGTAATCTATACACTTACCAATGCTGCCTATCTTGCCGTCCTCTCCCCCGCCCAGATGCTCTCTTCTGACGCCGTCGCTCTGGTAAGCCAGGAAATTTGCCAGGTTATGCATGTCCTGTGTACCAACGTATCATCCTCTTCCTGGTAGTTGGTATATAATTTTACTTTCTTCAATTTTGCCAATGAAAAATAAATGTATTGATATTAGTTATAGCATATTGGGTTGTGAATTAAGCTACAATATCTATGTATACAGTATAGTTATTCTAAATATGTATGTTATGACCCAATGTGCCGTTCTCTTGCTATTGGAAGATGATTTTTCTTCTCTTTTTTTCCCACTCATTTCATCACAAGAGCCACATATCAGGTCAAGACAGAAATATCAAATGAGCTATAAATGCCCAGTCAATCATCTCCATCATACTGGTATTGTGAGTAATGTGATCACTGCGTCATCACCATGCTACAACACTGACATCATTAAGTTCTTGTATATTTGGACTGGAGTAGATGCTGGAGTTTGAATCTTGGGTATGCAGGGTGATTCTGTTAGCGGTAAGAATACTGTGGAAAAAAAATAAGGTGATAAATATAATATCCTTACAAAGAACTGCTATCTCTATATTAGATGCTTACAAGAAGCGAAACACCAAAATTGCTCCAAGTTTCACAACAACTACTAGGTAATATTTGAAATTCAATATCTACCAGAGCCTTGGCAGGAAATATTGAGTTCCCCGCAACAGTCACTGGTACCTATTTGTAGCACTTGAATTATTTCCTGCCAATGTGTACTGCCCAAAAATGACCTCCGTTTCCTCCTTCATCATATTTTCCATTAGGTCTGCCACATACCAAGACAATGTGCATATATCACTTGCTAGTCCTTTTGTGTTAACTATCGCCCCTATGTTCGTGTTGTTAATGTTGTGAACCTGAGTCAATAACCCCCAGGACATCACTCTAAAGTGCCCCACTATCACCAAGTTCCAGGTTCCTCTACGTCTGCTACTATAGAAAGATTTTACTTTGGAGTCCATTAGAAATGATGAAAGTCAACTACAAGACCTCATATTCAAGCATTTAACCCATCCAGCCCCAGCTAGTTTTGTAATGTTTGTTCACCAGAACCCGGCCGGTTTTCAAAAAATGGTTTTATTCCAGAAACAATAGCGAATGGGTTAGGAATGAAGGAAAAACCACGAAAAACCGCTCAAAAAGCTTAAAAAATGGTCCTACAGAGCCCCCGAAAACATATTTTACAAGAGTAAAAATTTAAGGCAATTACCCCAAAAAAACAGGTTATTGCGCGCTCACGCGCACGCACGTGGACTTTGAGAGTGTTCAACCATCGGCACGGTTGCGTGGGATACGTACACAGTTCCCATACAAATCTGAGCCCTCTTGAGTGGCTACACCTGAGGTTACGGTCGGCGCAATTAGGGTGATGCGCCAGGCGCGTCTCTGGGGCTGTGCGTTACATACATCGCCGACGCGTCAGACGCGTCGCTGGGGCTGTACGGGTTAATGGGCATACTCATTCATTATCAATCAAAATCATCTCCAAATCATCAATCGAGTTTGGCATCAAGATAATTTATTCTTTGACCTGCTGATGGGCCCATGGGCGCCTTTTAAATTTCCGCTAAATGCTCTCGAGACGCGCACTAATGAAATGTGTTATGATATATGTAGCAGATGATGCAATACAGTTGTCTGCCAGGAAATACAGACTACAGCAGATGAATGAAGGTGAGTTATAGCTCAGACGTTTTAGGAACGGCTGGGTGTGTGAATCAGCAAGCGACAGAGGAAGACGGTGATTGGTGGAGACGCTTGATATGCCAAGGTGCCAGTTGAGTGGATTTCTCCCGTGACATTTCTGGGAGAATCCCACCTGTTGATTGGGGCTTGGAAATTTTCCTTCAAAAATTATAA
Organism: Lithodes maja; assembly: GCA_037953745.1. Taxonomy (NCBI): domain Eukaryota; kingdom Metazoa; phylum Arthropoda; class Malacostraca; order Decapoda; family Lithodidae; genus Lithodes; species Lithodes maja. The sequence continues at coordinate 39,728 of JBAKBP010014091.1, read as the reverse complement.
TATTACTGCGATTACAGGGTGTCACGTAAGATTTAGATTTTTCTAGAAATTGGGTTCATGGAAGCATCTCAGTAAAGTATCCTGCAAAAGATGTTCTATTAACATAAGCTTTTGGAGTAATTGTTTTGCAGCTTTGGCCCCATAAAGCCGGAAATGTTTTTGAGTTCCGATTCCCTCAGTAGGAAAGGTTACACGGATACAAATAAGTAGTGCACAATGAAGTATGGTATAAATAACTTGAACATACACCAACCTATCCTCTGTAGCTTTCTTCATTTGTATTAGTGAATATTTGTGACGTCCTTTTTGAGGAAGTAAACTGTGGTAATCCACACAAATGCAGTATTACCTGTATTGGGTTAATAACCACAGGTTCCAAAGGGCAATTAATTGGAGATGAGCGTCGAACGGCGGCTACGCGCTGTTTTAGAGTATACCCCCGAAGTTTTCTGCATCTTTCCGTGGCAGTGAGTTGAATATTTTATACAAAACTCAAAATCTCATATTCAAAATGTTGGGAATGACTGCAAGATTGACAACTTGGCAGCCACGACTGTCACACTGCCCACGATGCCTCCCCCATTTAATATACTGTCTTCGTGGTGCAATGCATAAGTGTGTTGATTTTCGGTGTGAACGTCCTGGGTTCGAATCCCCGGACTGCCACATGTGTTTGTTAATTTCATTAATCGAGTTTAGGAGTAAAGTTGGTTAGTGGAGAGAACATAATAATGGTGATACCAGAAGTCAGGGAGATCTATCTACTTCCACACACTTCATCTCGTTGAATCCACCGGTCGATTTAGCATACTTGACACAGACAGTATGGGTAACATACCCACGACAAGCATCCCTGCCACTTCCAGTCCCGTTCCCTTGCTGTCACTGATGGTAGAGACCCGGTGCTATAGTCTATTTGCTATTGTAAGTAAACAAGAAATCATGACCTCTATCCTCTGTAACTCAAAAAGGGCTGAAGCAATTTGGCTGTAAATCTCCACATCTATTCCTTGACTGAATCTTCCCAAATGGTAGAAATATTAGCTCGATTACTGTAGTTGTTTTTTAGTTACAGAGGTTAGAGGTCATGATTTCTCGCCTACTTCCAGCGAATAGACTATAGCTGTCGTGCCTACACTGCTATCCATTGAGCTTAGATTTTGCATACGTCAGAGACTCAGGCATATCCCGGATGAACAAAGTAGATGATTGACCGAGAAAGAACACATATAAGCAATTCTCAGGGTATTGGCTCCTGGGTAAACAGAAGAAAGCCCAGAAATCCCCAGAAAGATTCAGTATTCACTTGGCACTGTCCAAGCCAACAATCCCTTTAATGTTGGTGATACCATGGCCTTCTTGAAACACCCATTAAAAGCACATTGTAAGTTAGCAGCCCATTACGTAGGGTTTTATCAAGTGGTGGCGACACCCACCATCAACCCTCGCCGAAAAGCGATTTAAACCTTCCTGCGAACGCTGCAACCAGATGTTTCATTGAATTCTTAGGATTTTGGCTCGCTTATAAATAAGCAAAGAAAATTGCCTAACCTAGGTTGTGTGTATATATATATATATATATATATATATATATATATATATATATACAGTATATATCCAGTGGCAGTAATCGTTGTTATCTTGTGATGGATAAAGACTAGTAGTCTCTAGACCGAGTGGTTCAGTTCTTATGGTGAAAGTAAGTAGGTCAGTTATGGCCGCCGTGTGCCTAGAACCGTGTAAACTCCTGAGTTTTGTTATTTACAGATACTCATATCTCTGCAAATAAAAGGCCTAACTTAGTTTATATCCATACCAGAGGCAGTACTCGGTGTTATCTTGTGATGGGTGAAGACTAGAACACTGTACATTAAGTGGTTATTGTGTGAGGTGTGAAATAGAATCCAGTGTTTTGTTATGATATACTCGAATGCAGCGACGCAGTAGCTGTGGCCATGGCTACGGTCTATTTACATTCGTTCAACAATTGATTATTGATTGTGGATAATTCGCATAATGGCTTTATAAAACCTCATTAACCCAAGAATCGCAATAGACCTCACGGAAGGGTCACCATATTGAACGCGATAGGCCTCACGGAAACAAGACCATAAAAAAAAAAACTTTCAAAACACCCCAGGGGCTCTCAAAACAAAGGAATATATCATTAGGTGAGATTATTCCCCTCTAGTACTTTCTACCACTCATCCATATGTTTCTCACCCTTACCCTCCTTCCCAACCTTTTTACCCCCTCCCCTCTCTCCTCAATGATCACCTATTTTTCCTCTTATTTTTATAATTTATCGGTTATTTTTCGCGTGAATTTCACTCCCACGGTTATGTACCACATATCGGTTGCATAAGTTGCTATATAACACTGAGATACCTCCAGCTTGGCTCAGTCGAGTCAGAGACCTTATAAAAGGAGGGTGTTTGTCTCGCTTCCTCCCGCCTAAGAATACGACCGGGTGGTGAATATTTACGATTTTCACCACCCAAATGCTTTCCCCACTTATTGTATCGCTCTTCAAGGTTCATATATTCATCATATATGTAAAATAAAAGCACATTGAATAAAAATAATGCTTTATATTGTAAATATATCGAATTCTGTCAGAATCCAAGGCTAGAAATTCATAAATAAGTACCCTAGCCCCTAGGGCATGTTCACGTTTTAAAGGTTAAAGTCATTACACTGTTTTTTTCTGAGGGACATATGCTACCTAGGAAGTTTTACCCCCCAGGGGGTAAGGGTGCCTTCACTTATGGTTAAGGAAAATAAGAATATGCCCCACGCATCCTACTGCATGTCGTACAAGACGACTAATAGGGGGGGATGACGTTAGACTTGCGGACCAACAGTCATTGTTATTCAATGAAGCCTTGTTCTTGGCGCTGGCATTGTTTTCATAAGACAGTGCTGTGACAGGGCTTCATTGTTCTTGTCCAAGTTGCCTAATGGCGGCACACTGGCAGTGGATGTCGCTCCCTCCGGACCCGGACCTGGTGCCTTGGGCCCAACCTGGACGAAATGGATCCAGAGGGTACAGTACGTAGTGTTTCTCTGGACTGGCACTCTCCGCCCAACAGTATAGGGGCCCGAACCTGGTGGTAGCGCTCCAGGATGCTGCCCTGTCATTGGGTGAAAAATACCACACCAGTCGTAGTGCCATGTACGCGCACGGGGTGCGTCCCTGTGGCTGGTTCTGGTGGGGCGCACCGAGGCCACTGGATCCTACCCCCTTGTATTCTCTTGGGGGAAGGTACTGGGAATGGTCCCCGGGGTAAACTGGAGATGGAGTTCTGGGGAGGGTGATGTCCATTGCCAGCCTAATCACCAAAGTTGACTAAACCTAAAGAGAAACAACATAAGTCTGATGATCCAAAACTGCACAGGATATGGACAAATGCCCCCCACAGTCTCAGATTTGCTAGTGTGAATGTTGGTAGTTTGAATCTGCGTGCAAATGAAGTGGCTGAGATGTGTGAGAGGAGGCGAGTGGGCATCTGCTGTGCCCAGGAAACACTCTGGAAAGGATATGGGGTACAGTGGATTGTTGGAAGAAAGAAAAGATATAGGATCTTCTGGAAGGGGGTTGAGACTGATAAAGCGAAAGGAGGAGTGGGTGTTCTGGTGGCTGAAGAGTGGGCGGAAAGTGTGTTTCAGATTACGAAAGTTAGTGAAAGGCTGATTGCTTTGAAGTTGAAAGTTGGTGAAAGAATTCTGAATGTGATATCTGCATATGCTCCACAGGCTGGACTACATAAAGAGATAAAAGAGGACTTCTAGAATGACACCGTCATTGTAATTTCAGGCCTCTCGGAGAATGAAATAACAATCCTGGGAGGGGACCTGAATGGTCATGTGGGAGTATCTGCAGATGGATAAGAGGGAGTACATGGAGGATATGGTTACAGAAGGAGGAATCTGGAAGGCGAATATATACTAGAGTCCTGCATTGCACTCAACATGGTTGTGTCACACGAAGTTCAAGAAAAGACAGAGCCATCTGGTCACATATAACTCTGAGGTCTCCAATAGCCAGATAGATTACTTCTTGGTTGACAGGGAATACTGAAAACTGGTTCGGGATGTAAAGGTCATCCCGAGTGAAGAATGTATCCCCCAGCATAAGCTACTTGTGTGCGACATGAGCTTATACAGAGATCCTAGTGCAAGAAGGTATACATGCCTAAAAGGAGAGTGTGGTTGCTGAAGAACAAGGAAGTTAGGGATAGGTTTCATAGTGAACTGGAGGAAATTAATAGAAATAAGGAAGCTAGGCCTAGCTATGTATATAGTCAATGGAATTTCCTTAAGCATTGCCTTTTCGCTGCCACTGACAAAGCCTGTTGGAAAACAAAGGGTCACCCTAGGAAAAAGACCTCCTGGTGGTGGAACGATGAGGTAGAATATGCTGTGAAAGAGAAAAGGAGATGCTTCAAAGCATGGAAGTAGGGAGGCAGCAAGGAGGAATACCAGGCAGCTAAACGAACTGCCAAAAGAGTTATTTACAATGCTAAACAAGGCATTATAAGGACCTGGTTCTCGAACAAGTGTGTAACACTGACGATTCCAATGGGATCTTCAACCTAGCTAGGCGAGTTAAAAATGACAGTAGGGATATTATAGATGAACAGTGTGTTAAGGGGCCTTCACACAGTCAGGAGTGTGAGCTAGTTGGAGTCTAACAAGAGTCACTAGGAGTCGCTACATTCACTAGGAGTCATCGATTCACTGCGAGCGAGTGGGAGTCTAACAGAAGTCGCTAGGAGTCGTTAGAATCACTAGAAGTCATCGATTTTCACCGCGAATAGGCCCGCGAGTCCAGATTGTCCCCTACTCCTACTGACTCTAGCTCGCACTCCTGACTGTGTGATGTACCCTTTTGAAACGATAATGGGAAGATTGTGTATGCAGAAAATTAAATCAGAGAAGCATGGAAGGCACACTATGAACGATTGCTAAATGTAGAGTTTGAATGGGATAAGGAACAGCTTAGTATCGAAAAAACAATATCTGGACCCCTTCCTTTGATAGCACCAGCTGTAGTGAGCGACGCAATAAATAAAGTGAAGAACGGTAAAGCTCCAGGGTGCTCTGACATTGTCGCTGAGATGATAAAAGCCTCAGGGGAGACTGGTGTCAGCGAATTAGTAACTGAGTTGATAAACACCATTATTAACCCTTGTTTAGCTGGGCCTGACTTAAGTCGGCCTAGAGAACCAAGGACTAAGTGGCGGGGCCCGACTTAAGTCTGTGTGCAATTTTTGAGCAATAATGGCTCTGAGAGAGAGACGAGCGATGGGAGGAGCGTAGGTCGGCTCATGACCGCTCGGCACGGGTCCTGCGCGACTACTGACGTTCCCTCCACACACATCCACATTCACGGCCTCGCTACACAGAGAATTATGTAAGGATATTACTGTATTTTAGGGATTTTGCACTCGTCTTGCACGATCGTTGAAAGAGAACACGTGGTCGTAGAAGGATGGTTCTGGTGTCATTGGAAAGCTCAATTATCGCTCTTTCAGGAATACATAATTGTATTACGCTCTGGCTCTTGTTTATGCATGAAAAAGAGAACGGAAACAAGGTCGTTTAGGGTAAAACCACCCGCTTGCCAGGTAGTAGAAGTTACCGACCTAGCCGCTCGTGGAGTGTTAAAGATGAGAAAATCCCAGAGTATTGACACAAAAGTGTAATCGTAAATATATATAAAGGAAAAGGGGATACGCTAGATAGAGGTAATTATAGGGGCCTGAAAATGCTTGACCAAATCATGAAGGTCTGTGAGAGAGTCTTTGAGGGTTTGATCAGGTAAAGCATCTCCATTGATGATATGCAGTTTGGTTTTATGCCAGGACGTAGTACAACCAATGCTATCTTCATAGTCAGGCAGCTACAGGAAAGATACTTACTAAAAGGCAGGATCTTTACTTTGTGTTTGTAGACCTGGAGAAAGCCTTTGACAGGGTGCCTAGAGATGTTGTGCAGTGGGCTTTGAGGAAACTTGGTGTGGAAGAGTGGCTGGTGCGTGTGATAATGAAGATGTATGAGGATTCGCGCACTGCGGTGAGGATGAAAGGTGTACTGAGTTTACAGTCCGTGTTCGAGTTCATCAGGGTTCAGTGTTAAGCCCCCTCCTCTTTATTATGGTCCTGGAGGCACTGTCTAGAGTTTTCAGATCCGGACTCCCGTGGGAACTGTTATATGCAGACGAGTTAGTCCTAATAGCTGACAATGTGCAAAATGCTGAGGCCCAATTCAGAAGATGGAGAGAGGGTATGGCGAGCAAGGGTTTAAGAGTCAATATTAACAAAACCAAGGTTATGCATTGTAGACTGAGACGAGGTAATTTGGAAAAGAGCGGTGCATACCCATGTGCAGTGTGTGGAAAGGGTGTGGGCGCTAACTCGATTTGATGTAGCATTTGTCGATGTTGGGTGCACCATGGGACTAAGCGCTCTAGTAGAATAAAAGGACCCCTGCCGAATTATAAGTCAGAAATCAAGAAATTTGAGTGTATAGTATGCAAAGGCAAGCTTGTGTTAAATGATGATCCTGTGGCTGTGAATTTTGGAAATGAGTCATTGGAGCTGGTGGACAAGTTTTGTTACCTAGGAGATACCATCTCTGCCGGTGGTGGGGTCGAGGCTGTCACTGTCGCTAGAATTAGATGTGGCTGGAGGAAGTTCAGATAACTGCTGCCAATTCTGACCATGAAAAGAATGCCTTCTCCCCCTGAAGGGAAAGGTGTATGCCTCATGAGTTAGAAGTGCAATGACGTATGCCTCAGAAACATGGCCTGTTAGAGTAGAGGATGTCAACAGAGTAGAATGTAATGAGAAGAGAATGGTGAGATGGATGTGTCGGCCAAGCCTGCAGGATAGAATAACAAATGATGAGCTGAGGAGACGTTTAGGTATAAAGAGTATTAGCGAGGAGATGCGTACAAGTAGCCTGGGATGTTATGGACATGTGGAGAGAATGGATTAACAAAATTGGGTGAAAAGATGCAGGACTGTGATTGTGGAGGGAGCTGCTCCAAGGGGTGGACCGAGCAAGACCTGGGATCGGACTATACTTGCCATTCTCAAATCCAAAAACTTGACAAGTGAAAGCGGCCCTTAACAGGATCTATCAATCTATTGCCGGATGCCGTGATCCCCAAAGGGGTGGCCATGAAAAAAACAAAAACATGCACCTCTGTCCCCAGTCAGTCGACGCCCCTCCTCCCATCCAGCACCGTTTTCATGCATATACTTCTTAACTACATCCCTCGACCTCTCTCTCGGTTTACTCTCCCTCTCCGTCCTTCCACCTCGCTCTTGTACACTATCTTAGTCATTCTTTCGTTTCCCATACGTTCCACATGGCCGTACCATATCAAGGTGTTTCTTTTCACACCTTCCAACACACCTACATCCACACCACTCCTCTCTCGTATTTCCTCATTCGTCTGTCTATCCCTCCATGTAACTCTGCACGCATTTCTCAAGTAACTAATTTCTACCCCTCTCACTCTTGGTTTGTTTCTCTCCAACAACGTCCATGCTTCGCTCCCGTAAGTCATTTTCGGGATTGCCACACTGTCATGCCAGGACTTCTTTACTTCCTTGCTGACCACCCTATATTTTTGTTACTGAATTAAACGTTCCTACAACCCTCTTCCCCTGTTGCACCTCTCCCGCACTTCTTTCATCCAAACTTTCATCTTTACTCAACACACTGCCCAAATACTTGAATGCGCTGACATTCTCCATAACCTGACCGTTCAACCTCACCTCACACTCTGTGGCTGCACCCATTTCAAAGACAATAACCTTACTCTTCCCCGCATTTACCCTCAGATTCCGTTTTTCACACACTGTTCCAAACATATTTACCAGAACCTGCAACTCCCATTCACTATCGCTCATCAGAACTTTACAAAATACGAAAAAAAGAAGGGGTAACATTTTGCGGTGTGAGGAGGATCTGTGGCGGAAGGAGGCGGAGGAGGGAGGGAAAGATGAGGGTTGTGGTGTGTATTGTCCTCCTTCCCCTGGCCCCCGCTCTTCGTGCTTCTGAAGGGTGCTTGGGCAGATGTTTGGAGCTCTGGGACTGGCATGGGGGTGAAAGAGAGTGCACATTGTGCACAAGAAGCACTGCATGTGAACGTGTGCCCCTGGCCAGGCACTGGCGGCGGTGGGGTTACAGTAGTAGTACATCGCCTCCAAACCACATCATTCTGACTTCCCCCTCACGCGCTCGTCCTCATTCCCTCACCTCACCTCTCTCATGTCCATTACCGGATAGAGCAGTACGCCTCTTCTTCATGGCTGCCGGGTATCTGATGTGTTTGGGAGTTTGTGTCTTGCCGAACCTTGAGTAGCCTAGTGTCACAATGCACCAACCAAGTATGGGGGCCATGTACACACTGGTCGGTTTTTATGAGCCTGTTAATGTTGTGCCTATGGAAAGGATACCCGCAGCCCACTGCATAGGACTTTCAAAAGAATATACGCAATTTACAGGTATTGTTATTATATAGTCCTAAACAGGGGCAACTTTATGGAACTGCTGAGGGATCACTTGCCACCATCTACTGCACAGAATGGGAGGCAATACGTGACTGCTTGTTCAATCGATGCTCAATTTGAAATGAGTGAGAAGTATTCACTTTAACCAATCTCTCGCCTTGAAAAACTTTAATAGTTTGACTGAAGTTCATGTGTAATAACGTTATACAAGTAGTTGGTTACCTTAAAATTGTCCTTTAACCGTTTTAGTTAATTCAAATAATGTGAAAGAAAATATATATATTCACCAATTACCTTAAGTTATGACCGTGACATAGATAGAAATATAATTTATTCTTCTCTGGCGTTTTCATAAGCAATATTATGTATCGTATGCAAATTTGTTGATTAATTTTTTAATTCAAAAAATAATTTACTTTCATCATTGACCCTATTCCTGACCTGTAGAGTGCTTGTTTAAAAGATTGGTAGATATGTAATAATTTCAATGATTAGTACAAACAAGAAAAACAAATTAGTTTTCCTTTTAACCCTTTCTCTGCGGGGTGTTTTGGGCTATTTAGGGCATATTCATGCACTCCTGAATGATCAATCAAGCATATGCATTAAATGAACTGTATTCTGCCGAAAACTAGGCGAAAATAGCTTCAAAATGAGACCAGAACGGGCCTCGTAGGTGGCCTGGTTCATCCGCAGCGGTGCCATAGAAACGCGGGAAACCCGCTATTTATTAGCACTCGATCGCTCGGCAACACTGTTGTGAGAGGCAGTGAGAGACCCGCGCGAGACACAGTCTACCTCAGTGAGCCGCTGGCTCCTCTGAGGGTCGGAGGTGGGCCTCTCATGCTCCCGCTCACTGACACTCAATTTCTACGACTTTTACAGGCTTTTAAAGCCTGGAAATTGCTGTAAATTGCCAGGACGTTCCAGAACGTCACCCGCACCGAATGTAACTGATGTTTTCCTTAACCAATCAGATACACCTGTGTAATTTGATGAGAATTCATAAATTTGTTAGGAAACACTACTATAGAAAATATTTGGTCCTTGGTCATGACCTTGCCCTCTATATAGTGTATATTGTACAGTAATTGAAGACATTTGAGTAATAACTACAAAAATATGAAATATATACCATACATTTTTTCCCATGACCTTTGAGTAAAATTAAAATCAAATATGTATGACCGACCTTCACGTTGTCCAAATATATGTACCTGTGAAATTTGGTGAAAATCTATGTAACATTCTAGGAAGAGCTTACGGACAGACTGAAGGACAACACACAGACTGGCTGGCGGTACACAGCATACGGGCGAGATCTGTGTGTGCGATCCCACTCTGGTTATGAAGCGTTGATAATAGTTTCAAATTTACATTAATCGGTATATCTTTATTACCAGTTATTTATAAGATACAAATTATTTAAGCACCTTAAAAAGACACGGTGGTAAGCCTGAAGATTGCCAGCTTATACAATAATTTTGATAGAAGCAGTTGTTATCCAATCCCGATTAGGTAGCTTATCCTTAACTCGTAAATTGTGTCAGGGGAGGTGAGAGCATGAGGCAAATATCCCCTGTGCAGCAGAATCGAAGGAAAATATATTCTTCCAAAAGGGTTGAGAAGTACATCAACGTCTTTGAAATACATACCCGCATCCAACCATGTTTTCCTTTTTGTCCTAACCAATGTAGTTATGGCGTGGTTGTGGTCGGAAGTTCCATGGTTGGCGTACATCAGCAATGAGCGAAGGTGGTGGTGAGGGAGGGGAGAATTCGGAAAATATGTGTTATATCTACTGTATCCAGCAATATTACTGCACCACATGTGCCTAGGCTTCAAGCACAAGGCACATGTGAACAATTACCACCCAGAAAGTAGATGCAAAGAAGACTTATTCAGAGAAAGAGACCTGTTTTTGGTGGAAGAGGCGGGAGGGATGATGAGGTACCGCTGACCACCACCCTCTCACACACGCGTAAAGAACACTGCGCATTATTGTTGCTTATGTCTACTGTATACAGAAACATTATCACGCAACATATGGATAGGCTTCAAGCACAAGGCACATGTGAACAATGACTAACCACAAGTTAGATGGAAAGAAGATTTATGCAAAGAAGCAGATCTGTTTTCGGTAGAGGAGGGAAGGACAGACTATGTACCGGGCAACGGACAGCCTGCCACACACATGTCTAAAGAGCAACTGAATCACACTAGCATCTCGTCTCACTGCCTCACACGGTGTGTGCATTGGGAGGGTGGGGGAGGGTGGGGTAGTAGAGGGAGCGAGAAGGTAGTAGAGATGGAAGTGGATGTAGAAAGATGTGGTAGAGGGAAAGAAGGGAGGAAGTAGATTTGGGGAGGGGGAAGAGAGGAGGGGGATGTACGGAGAGATGACATGTAGTCCTATGTGTTGCCCAATTTTGAGACTATTCCAAGAATTAATGAGGTTTTAGTCTGTGTTAGAATAGTGTCCCTTCCTTGAAGTTTCCTGCAGTCTGTTAACAGAGCCTCAGGTGAGGCTTTCCGCAGTTTATAAGCTAAAGGAAATTATTATGGAAATCCGACTAAAAGCTGCGAAAATATTATAACCCCTTCTTTTTCTGACATTTGACAGGGCAAGATATGAGGCCTCAATGCAGCCGACCTGTGCAATTAATAAATGGGACAAGTATTCACCTTTTGCTCAATTGCACCATCTACACGTAATAACATTGATAGTGGATTTCAACCAAGAAATTGGGATGTATGACTGCCTCCTTTTCTGCCACCCTGATCCCGATTTGTTGCTTGCCATGATTTTGTTAGAACTAGAGAAAGTAACATAAGTTGAAAATATTGTCATGTACTTATATTACTAGTTTCGTATTTTTGTAGTGTCAATCATTCATATTTTAAATTCAGACCTTCGGTAACTTGACTTTGGGTGTGATGTCATGGGTCATGCCTCTCTTCGTCATCCTGAACCTCTTCGGCACAGTCAATGGCATCATCCTCTCACGCTCCCGACTGGTGTATGTGGCAGCAAGGAGAGGACACTTCCCTCAGGCCTTCTCACTTCTTCATATCAACAAATTCACACCAATTCCAGCAATACTTTTCAATGTTTGTATTTGGTTAATGGGTAATGACATAGTGATTAGAAAGTAGCATGAACCTGTATAACTTCAGTCTGCATTATCCTGATGCACAAAAGTTACTATATGTATCTCTCAGTTTATGATTGGCTATTGCTTTACTTTGATTGAATCAATATTGTATTTTATATATACAACCTAAGTTATTATACAGTGCAATAAATAATTTTGATGCAGCTGATTGGTTAACAGACTGAAGAGTGTCAGGATTGAAAGCTATCTTCATTATTTCTTATTTATCCTTTGTAGTTTGCAATTACAAGTAGGTCTTAATAATTAAGTATCGATAATCACTCATATCTAAACCCAAAGACATAAAAAGTATTATCCCTAGAATACTATTTACTTAAATATCATAAACACAAATTGATTTAAACATATAAACCTCTAGAAGATCGCCTCAATCACCCCCATGCATCAGCCAATCACAGCGCTCTAGGTTTTGTTTTCTATTGTGACAGAGTGTACCTGATATTGAAGTTCATGATATGGATTTATAATATTGTATTATATTATAAACCATATTATTATTCGGTAATTATATTTTATAAATGGTGCCCTTACCATAAGGATGTTTAAATTGAGTCACAGTAAAATATCAACATATCAGTCAGGTTTACTTGTATATAATGATCATTTTATATTGTAGTGCTTAGATTGACATAGTATAAGATATGATACATGCCACATTCATTTTTTAATAATTTTAATAAAGTGTCTCCCCCAGAGTTGAAAGAGTGACAAGGCCGAAATCAAGGATTGTTTTTAGCCAAAATGTCTAGACACACGGAATTTGAAGCAATTTAAGTCATATGATGAGGGAAAGATGGATTCAGGGAGAGAGTTCCCGAGCTTAGCTATTAAATAGAAGAAATATTGGGAGTATCGTTTCACTCTTGGGTTGGAAAGTTGCACAGGGTTTGTGTTGCAAGACAGGTGCTATGTACCCTACGTAGAGAAGGTGGTATACACTGAGAGAGCTCTGAGGAAAACTGATTATTGTAATAGCGATAGAATAGCGAGAGAGATGCAACATTAGGGCAAAGAAAGATATATTGCAGAGAATCGGAGAGTGGAAGTGGGTTAATGAAACGAAAGGCTTTCTTTTCTACTTTGTCTATAAGTTCTGTTTAAGAGGATCCTCCCAACACATGTGAATAATACTCAATACATGGACGCACTGTGCCCCTGTACAGAGCAAGAAGCTGTGTAAGGGTAAATAACCCTCTGATATAGCGTAATGTGAAGGCCACTAGCCCCTAGTTGTTGATACCTTAATGGCAGAGCGAGCACCCCGAGGACTCTCCGCACGTTTTGTATGTAGTAGATTACAGTTAATGGTGCTAAAATAAAAGCTAAAAAGTTATCCACAGCTTAGAATGGTAGCAGCTGATGTGCTAATGTACCACATACTCAAGTGGTTTATGGCTTGAATCATGAAATATTCGCATCTAATATTATGTTACTAATGTTATGTTTTCCAATAGCAATATTAGTGTGAAAATGCTTTCATGTTGCAGGGAATGATGGCAACATTAATGTTGGTATCGTCTGAAATAATATATCTGGTTCAGTACACAACATTCGCCCTTAATGTCATCTCACTTGGCAACATCCTTGGTCTTCTCTGGCTCAGGTACAAGGAACCCAACCGACCCAGACCATATAAGGTTAGAATCCTGCTAGTAATCCTTATAATATACGTGATCTGTCCTGCCTTAAATGGAAGCGTGTGGTGATCGACAGAAAAATATATCAAAGTCATATTCATAGTCAAAGCACTATCGTATATTTCTTTATAATTATAAACAATTGTGCAAGGTCTCTTAAAAAGTAGCACTCTGTTTCGAAGTGCAACTGACAGAAAACATTGTGCTACATAGTATTACTGCACCAATGTGTCCTCTATATATGTTGTATTCTATTTAAATATAAATTAGTCAGTGTAGTAAAAACCTCTCCAAAATAATAATAATAATAATAATAATAATAATAATAATAATAATACAAATAATAATATCAATAGATAATAACAATCATAATACAATAGAACTGAGGTTCTCAGATTTCTGACAAGAGATCTGATTACCCAGTCTTACTTATATGATTTTGACTATTTTATCATTGTCATTATCATTTTATATAACAATCAAGTAAGAATAAATAGGTGACAATTGAGGTAATTATACCATTGTATTAAAATACCTTATTCTTTACTTAACTTGAGTACGACCCGATAACTACTTATGAATGGCATTTATATAGGCAAGCAAAATTTGTCAAATAGTCTTAGTATAGATATTTCAGTCAGTATTTTTAATTTATATTGATAAATTATAGTCCAACATTGACCTTGTTTTGAAATTATACTATATGCCTTGAATACATTTTTTCTCTCTCTCTCTATATATATAATTATACATATATATATATATATATATATATATATATATATATATATATATATATATATATACGGTATATATATATATATATATATATATACAGTATATATATATATATATATATATAAAATATATATAATATCTATCTATCAATTGCCTGACGCTGTGATCCCCGAAGGTGTGGCCACGAACGAACCGCCCCAATGCACCTCTGTCCCCAGTCAGTCGACGCCCCTCGCCCCAACCAGCACCGCCTTCGTTCATATACTTCCTCACTCCATCCTTCCACCTCTCCTTCGGTCTACCTCTCCCTCTCTGTCCTGCCACCTCGCTATCGTACACCCTCTTAGTCATTCTCTCGCTTTCCATACGTTCCATATGGCCGAACAGTCTCAAGTTGTTCCTTTTCACACTTTCCAGCACATCTACCTCCACACCACACGTCCTTCTTACTTCTTCATTAGTCTGTCTATCCCTCCATGTAACTCCACACGCACTTCTTAACCCTTCTTTAGCGGGCCCTCTGTGGCCGTTTTGGGCCTTTTCAGGCCATTCTGACTGCTATATCAACCATCAGTATGAAAGGAACTGTATTGTGCCGAAAACTAGGTGGAAATCGCTACACATTGACGTAACATACAGCTACGTAGCACTCGTGGAGCACTGACAGTGTTACCTCGAAGATGGAAGTTTAGCAGATTTTGCTACCTTGCTCACTTTTAGCGAACTATTGGTTACACTGTGATCCTCTCGCGCGGTGGGGGAACTGGAGTTAGTGTGGGCCGGGAGGCCACAGATATCGGACGTATGGATCATTACTATCCCACTCATTTTCACTCGATTTACACCATTTTTTCACTCGTTTTTTGCCTGTTTTTTCAACTCGACTTATGTGGTGAGCCGCTCTTTAAGTGTTAAGTAATGCATTGCCACTGCTCTCACTCTTGGTCTGAGTCTCTCAACCAACGTCCATGCTTCGCTTCCGTAAGTCAGTGTCGGGATTACCACACTGTCATGCAAGGACTTCTTCACTCCCATACTGACCACCCTATTTCTTGTTATTGCTTTCAGCATTCCTACAACCCTCTTCCCCTGTTGTATCCTCTCCTGCACTTCTTCATCCATAGTCCCATCTTTACTCAACACACTGCCCAGATACTTAAAAGAGTTGATGATCTCCATAGCCTGACCGTTTAACTTTACCTCACACTCTGTGACTTCACTCCTTTCGAAGACCATAACCTTACTCTTCCCCGCATTTACCTTCAAATTCCGTTTTTCGCACACTGTTCCATACTCATTTACCAGACCATGCAACTCCCATTCATTATCGCTCATCAGAACTGTATCATACGCAAACAGCAGTATAGGCAGCTTCCACTCATTTCCCTCCCTTTTCAGCGATACACCAACTTCCACTGCTCTTGATAGTATTTCTTTCATGACTCCATCCATTTATACAGTAAACAACCACGGGGACATCACACACCCCTGTTTCAAACCAACATTCAGGTTAAAGAACTCGCTCTGCTTACTCTCCATACATACTGCCACCTTTGCAGCCTTATACATACTCTTCACTGCTTTCAGCAACTTGCCATCTACTCCGTATATTCTAAGTACTTTCCACAAACCTTCTCTATCCACTCTGTCATAGGCCTTCTCCAAGTCCATAAAGGCAACATACACCTTTTGTTTCTTCTCCAGATATTTCTCCACAACACAAATCAGGGTAAAATTCTGATCTACACATCCTCTTCCCTTCCTAAAACCTCCCTGCTCGTCGCCTATCCATTTCTCCGTTCTCACTCTCACTCTCTCAATCACTACCCTACTGTATACCTTCCCTACTACGCTACTGTATACCTTCCCTACTACGCTTAGAAGACATATTCCTCGGTGGTTACCACACACTCCTCTTTCCCCTTTGCCTTTATATAGGGGAATATTATGCCAGTCTTTCAGTCATTGGGTGCACTCCCCTTCTCCCATGTTGGTTTGCACATTTTCCATACCCATTCGATCACTATCTCACCACCATACCTCAACATTTCCCCACACACTCCATCTGTTCCTGGTGCTTTCCCCAACTTCACTCTTTTCATGGCTTACCACACTTCTGACCTCCTGATCCCCACCTCCTCCTCCACTACTTCTCTGCTTCTCCCTCCCATACCCATATCCAACTATGTTTGCTGGCTCTTCATTCCTTACATTTAGCAACTCATTAAGTACTCCCTCCATCTTTCGACTCTCTCTTGCTTCTCGGCTAGCATTCTCCCATTCTTATCTTTCACACCCTTACAATTTCCCTTGCTACCTTCCCTAACTTTCTTGACTTCTTTCCAGAACAGTTTCTTACTCTCCCTCCATTTTACACTCAGGTTCCTTCCAAATTCCTCATCTACTCTCTTCAGCATCCTCTTACTCTCCACGTACCTCGCTTGTTTCTGTTTCTCCAAATCTTCATTCCCTCTACTACCCAACAACTCTCTATGCTTTCTTCTTTTCTTCCACAGCTATTTTTACCTCTTCTGTCCACCATGCTGTACCTTTCACTCCCCTCCCTCTTCTCCTCACTCCACACACCTCCTCACATGCTGCACATATCTCTTCCTTAAACACCTTGCTCATCTCTTCCACTTCCTCCATAACTTCCAGGTCGAACCCACCTAGTCATCTTTCTACTGCTCTCCTGTACTCTTCCCTGATTTCCTCCTCCTGTAACCTCTCCATCCTCCTCACCATTCCAACTTCCTCTCGCCTCCCTCCAGCTCTCCTCACCCACTTCTTTTGTATCCTAACCTTAGCTACTACTACATAATGATCAGACAGACCCCTTCCAATACCCCTATACACCCTAGCATCCATCACAGATTTCTTCATTCGTTCATCCACACATACATAATCAATCAATGATAATATATATATATATATATATATATATATATATATATATATATATATATATATATATATATATATATATATATATATATATATATATAATTATATATATATATATATATATATATATATATATATATATATATATATATATATATATATATATATGATAATATATATATATATATATATATACAGTATATATATATATATATATATATATATATATATATACCGGTATATATATATATATATATATATATATATATATATATATATATATATATATATATATATATACTGTATATATATATATATATATATAAACATTATATATATATATATATATATATATCTATATATATATATATATATATATACCGGTATATATATATATATATATATAATTATATATATATATATATATATATATATATATATATATACTGTATATATATATATATTAAATTTGGAAATCAACTAATCGAGAGATATTAGTGGAATTTGAGCCAATATTAAATAGATATATAAACTAAAGTCAGTCATTATTCTTTGCTTGTTTACATGACCTTTCAGTATATGATTACTTTATTGACTGATTTTTCATAGGGAAATTAGATATACAAGAACATTTTTGTAGCAATCTACAGATTCACGAGTTAAGACTGTGTCATACAAAGGACGAACGTGGGGGGACAAACTCCCGAAACGGATGACTTGCATATTTTAACCGAATTCAGCCGAAAGTGTCCTGAAATTAGAAGAAGACGAACATCCCCCGACAATGCCCCGAACGAGTTCAAAATGTAAACCGATAGTCAAGAACGACATACAACAAAGAACCGAACAACTCCTGAACATTACTCGAACTTGACCCGGTGATGCCCAGATCATGAGCCGATTATATCCCGAATCAGCCGACCTTTTTCAAATGAGTTACGATGATCAGCCGACCTTCAAACGATATAGAAGAACTTAATCCGAAGGCCAACCGAATCAAACGAACATCAGATGATCATCACGAATGTGGGAAGACCACCTGTACCTGCCCTATATAACCTGTACACAGTATACCTGCGCTATATAATGGGTGGGCTCACACCCAAACCATTCGCAGCTCAGTGCTCAACACGGCAACATATATGGGCGGGTTAGTTAAGCAGGACAATGGTGACAGTATGTTATTTATAAAGCATGTTCCCCAAATAATTTCAATCAGAATATGAGGGAAAGAGTGATTAAGTTTGAGAGTTTCATATTTGTGCTATTAAATACAATGTTCTAGACATTTTAAATGAACAGAATTAAACAGAAACAACATCTAAAGTTTCAATTCTTATGGTTTGGTACCACTTTCGAGTTCCCTCGACTCTTTCTCTGTCTCGTCTAGTAGATGAAATTTACAAGGGGAGGAGGATTCCTAGCCTACCTTCCCCAGAAGGAAAAGTAGGACAGTAAAAGAGACCGATGGAAAATAGTAAGTAAAAAGTATATATATATATATATATATATATATATAGTACAAACATATAGACAAAATATATAAAGAAAAGAAATAGCGCCAAAAGTTTCATAAATTGTCGCACACATTATCGCTTGCTTAGATCTAATGACCTCTTCCCCTCCATCAATCTACTGTATCTATCTTCTGTACCTAATTATCTTCCTTATTAATGAACATAATTATTTTGTTGTTTCATGTTTTTTTAATCATTGTTTAGTTTCTAATGCTATAAGAATGGACAGAAATACTATCCTACCATTACATTAATACTTATTATGACAAACGAATGTAATATAAATCCTCCCCCCCCCCCCTCCTCATTTCTTCAAGCCGATCTGTTATTAACAACTTATCGTCTCTGTTTCATTAGAAGCCCATTTTCGCTCACATTATAGATCGCTTTCACTTCTCACTGAACTCAGATGCAATATTTATGGGGAGATGGGACGTTTTTCTGGTCCCTCTTCTTCCTCATATTTAGCCCCATTAGTTTTCAGATTATAAGATGTTCGGCCCATTAGTTTGGCGATTTTAAGGCCTTTCGCCCCATTTCTTTGTCAATATTTAGACTTTTCGTGTTATTTAGGTTTCGATTTTTCCTGGCGAGCGACAGTGACCCTGTAATTTAAGAGGAACCGGCCTTTGGCCAGACATTTTTCTATCGAAAAATGTACAAGTGTATCTTGAAGCAGGGTTTTGGGCGGGTGTTGTTTAAAAGCTTGATGGAGATTTAGGGAGGAAACTATTAGAATAATAAAAAAGATACATAAATTAGCTAATCAAAACGGCTTATCTCTTAAAAATCGGAGACAGATTTTTGTATTTTTGTTAATAGACCGTGTCATTTTGCTCATTATGTGTTAATGGTATAATTAGTTTATTTAGCCCATCAAATCAGAAATAATTCACAGATTCCATAGAGACCAAATAACAAATATAAAAGCTGACAAATAAGGGAGATAGCTAGATACAGATGAAAATGAATACAGTAGATAGAAATATAAGTAATAGAGAGAGAAAGCAGATGACAGGGAAAATGATAATACAAAATGTACACAAATAACACTAGCGGTCTCTGTTTTCGCTAATCTGGGGTTTATGTATTTTGTTCGGGAAATTCGTATCTCGTTTGGGTTATATTCGGTTTATTGTCTGGCAATATTCGTCAATGAAAATCAGAGCAGAACATGGCCAGAATTAGAAGAACGTAACTCAAATATAAGCCGAATATAAGCAGACCATCAGCCGACAACTTTGTAACTGTTTTTTGACCCGATTTATCTCGAAAAGTTAACGCATGCACTAAAATTTGGCTGACTCGCCGGATCAATCGCCTACACCCATGAACATCCCCAGAACGTCCCCTGAATAATCAAGATCGTTGGCCGAATTGATCCGAATCAACCAGAACAGGCTGAAATTTGATTTTTTTTTAAGGTCATCCTATTTGGGAGTTCGTCGCCCACGTTCGTCCTCTGTATGACGCGGGCTTTATGGACAATTATATCTGACCCTTTGAATATCAATCTAAGCATGATATGACTAAATATAGGATAGGTAAGACAAGCAATATAATTTAAATCACATCTATGCCTCTAAGCAAGGAAGTGGGCAGAGCAAGTAGTAAGGGGTGAAGAAGGGAGCTGGAGGAGGAGATGCAGGCATCAGGGCTTTACCAACATGCTTGAGTTGTATCTTTTGAGTCTCTCTTTGCAGAGTAGGACGGACAATAAAAACACGGCATGACGTGAATATACGAAAGGTGAGACAAGCAATCAGATTTACCCTGGAACACATAGGATATAATGAGACTTGCCAAATGTTTCTTCCCAACAGGGAATGGAGCCCCATATATCATGGCTGTGAAGAAAGAGCGCTAATCAGTATATCAAAGGACACCCCTCTAGCGTTAGCTTGTATATATTGTATATATATAAGGAATAACCAGCGTAATTACTTTGGTTATTATTGATGATTCTAAAATAACAGAATGATAACAATATGTTCATAAGTCCGGAAGTCAAAGTCTAAGTTGAATATGCATTAAAAAAATAAAAAAAATAAATAAAAAAAGATACTTTTACTTTGTTATTATAAGAAATTATGAGCATAAGGAGTAAACACAAAGGCTTACTTAATCAATCCATTATTTAGGCTCCTCTGGTGTTGCCAATTGTATATATGGTGATGCAAGTGTTCCTCCTGGTGCTGCCCATCATCTATGACCCAGTCACTGTGGGCATCTCTATCGCCCTCATTGCTTCAGGTCTACCAGTCTACTACCTCCTCGTCTACAGACAAGACCTGGCTCAAAAGTTATCACGTCCTATGGGTCAGTCTAATTTACATTTATTTATGAATAATTAATTATATACAAATATATATGTGTATATATATATACTCTATATATAATATATATATATATATATATATATATATATATACCGTATATATATTATATATATATATATTTATATATATATACTGCATATTTGTCTGTGTACAGTATGTGCTTGTTAAGGTAGTAGGGGTAGGCTGCCCCATTCAGGGCAGTAACGGGAGACTCAAGGAATAGCCTGAATTCCATTTTCTACCCCAGGCCTTGGTAGCTGGATACACATCTTTCTGCCTAAAAAATCGGGGGTTTCAAGCAAGCCCTCTATATATAACACATCCAACTTTACCACACATCTGCTATCCTCTATCCATAAAAAAATGCTCTTCCCAATGCACTTCATAGATTACTAACACTCCACATCACTTGGCCCAAGTAAGTATCATGGCTGTTGCATTTTTTTTTTTTTTTTTTTTTTTTTTTTTTTTTAAGAGACAATGAACGGAGGAAGGAAAAACACAGATAAAACAAAAAGGTCCATGTGCCTAAAGGCATCCTCCATTCATAAAATGTTTGTAACAACTGGATTTAAACATTTGTAGATTGTAAGTTTGTGGAAAGCAATTCGAGGGAAGTGAAGTGAATTCCAAAGAGTAGTAGTTCTAGGGATAAATGAATTTTGATAAGCAGAAGTTCTGCATTGTGGAGGAGAAAGTGTAAATTCATGGGCGCTCTCAGCTGCCCTAGTTCTACGGGGAAAGATGTGGAGAGGCGGCACAATTGAAGCAAGTTCCTCGAAACAATTGCTGTGAAAATATCTGTAGAATAATGCAAGGGATGCAACGTTTCTTCGTATGGATAATGTAGGAAGGTCCTGTGTGATTGCAGGGTTATTGATTAATCTAATAGCTTTATTTTTAATTTTGTCCAACTGCCTCAATGCAACCACTCCACTTCCACTCCACAGAGGTGAACAGTAATCCATCTGAGAACGCACATGACTTTTATATATTACGGCCAACTGCTCGTCAGTGAAGAATTCTCGAACTCTGTACAGGAGTCCCAGTTTCTTAGAGGCATTGTTAGCAATGCTTCTAACATAATGTGTCCAGCTCAAGTTAGTAAAGCAAACCCGGTGGTTTCTCGGATGACTACCACCGACAGGGTGGGGTCATTGACACAGGGCCCTCCCGATCGTCAACATGTGACTGTGTCAACGCGTCAGTTTTAAGAACATATTATCTTCTGCATTATATGGGGACTTCACTCCAACATCAATTATGTATGTACACCAATTTCTTCAACCAGAATCCTCCACTCTTCTCTTTTTACCGAGTTATCAATTAAACGAAACACAAACAAAAATACCTAAAGGAGGTGTATGTCGCTTTGCTATAACCGAATTGCCCTGGAGGAGTTTACTAATTTCAGTTGTCCTTATTTTGATTATTCTGTTTACCAATGATTTTGGTCAATTTAAGTACAACTGTTGCATTTACCATTCCCCAAATGCCCCTCCGGAGCAAAGTCTTTTATATTGTCTGTCCTCCCAATTCAATATTTTCATTGCAAATGCTGCTGCAGTACAGTACTAAGTGATTTTAATGTCCACTTTATTGAATGGCTCACTCATGCTAAATGTGAGCTATTTACAGACTCATTTAATCTCATTCAGCTAGTTAACCAACTTACCTGTGTGCCTGATAAACCAAACCATAATTCCCACCTACAGGACTTGTATTTAACAACCATTTCAGAAAAATATGATTTTGAAGTTATGTCCCCACTTGGAGCTTCTGATCACTGTCTGATACAAGCCACTTGTTTATCGCCTTCCACACCTTCCCATTCTGAACCTGTTTTGTTGTCTAATTGGCACTATGATAGGGCAGACTAGAAAGATCTTCATACTCTTTCATAGATATTCCCTGGACCTCATTCGTTTTCTATGATGCAAACTCCACCTTGGGCAACATACAAAATAATATAAACATTGGAATTGAAACTATTATTTCCTTTCAGAAGTATAGTAAAAAATGTAATTCTTTTAAATGGTTTGACAACACAATTATTGTGCTTAGCAACATACACAAAAGTTTGCAATGCATACAAAAGGTAAAGAACACAATAATTCATTTATTACTACATAAACGTCAAAAGTCTAACTAAATTAAACTTTCTTCACAAGCAGGCAAATAAATTACTATACAATCAAAATAAAAACTTTTGCGCTATTATTTTAAAGGGCACAAACTTGGGTCCGTAATAAACTCGGCTGCAGGTTAACATGCAAGAGTGAGGATATTACAGTACAAGCGAAAGTATACTTCACAGGCTGTATTTACTTTTAGAAACAGTGTGAAGTAGGTCAAGTACCTCTCCTGATATTACGCAACTCTATTCAGATAGGAAAATATAAAAAAATATTATGTTAATACAATCACTTATTTCTACACACTGTGACGTCTGCCAGCGTTGGCAGAATTGCCTCTCGTTAGCCACTAGCGCTCGCCAGGGACATCGAAATGGGCTATAGTTATCAGAGAATGTTGTTCTTTCTTTCGTAGTAATCGCATTGTCACAGACAGTCCAGTGGTGGTCTTTGTTTTCGTCTGTGACAACGGGTTATATTTTATATCAACAGTATTGATAATAGTGCCAGCGTGTGAATGAGAAAGACTTTCAGAGCGAGGGGGTAGTAGGTGTCTTTGTGCGGGTGCATTCCTGCCTCTCGCTCGCTATTGGACGGCGTGTCTTGCTGTGTCACGTGACACCTGCTGTCTTGTGACGTCTCGGCCCATGATTGGCCGACCACCGCGCCTTTGCGGGCTCCTGTGTAACTTACCTCCTCCATGAGGGTCCCCAGGAGCTGTCCTCGTCAGGACAGGCTTGGCGCGCGTGCTTCTAACATCCCTTTGCATACTCTCTCCCGATCACCACCTTTATCATTGTTTCTCTCACTCGATTCTCTCTTTCCATACTCTAACCTTTATTAACTGCACAACACTCCCCTTGGGTTCTGCATACGGTTTTCATAGCTGGCCCATTGTATTGCATGTGCCGTCCTCAGAGATATTTACATGTACTTAGAATAGGTTTGAGGGTTCTTCGTTAGTATAGGTTAAGAACTTTGTGTGTCTCCATTATTGATTTAGTGTTTCTGCTCTTTTATTTAATGCTAGACTGGGATAAGGTAACTGTAGTTGTTGTCTCCGATGAGTGTACGGTTTGCTTATACCTACACGACTTCGACTGGTCCTGTGGTAGCCTGGGTTGTCTTTTCGGTTGCGTCCTTTGCGAGTGCAGCATTGTATTGACTGAGGGTTTTGGCCTGTACCAGTTCCACACATTGCTGCCTCTTTGCTTGGCTTTAGACTTTAGAGGGTCGCCAGGATAGAACCAGATACTTGTGATCTGGATCTATCGAGAGAGCAACCTAGTCAATTAACGTAACTTAACCCTTTCATCCCGGGTGTCATTTTAAAATTACACCACAAAAAAAGGGCAGGTACCCGGGTGTCATTTTAAAATCCCTGTGCTTGAAAGCGTGCTTCAAAATTCGTGCGGCCAAATTTTGCATTGCAGGAGCAACCGCAGCGCCACCAAGCCTCAACTACTAGTGTTATCAGTTCGTACGTGGCCGCCATAACGAGTTATACTGAATTTTTTTTTCCCGACGTGTCCGATTCGCTGCAACCTCCCGCGGGCCCCAGTGCTACCCCGCTCGCAACTTCAACGCCTGTTGCAACCGAGAAGAAAGCTCAACGAAAGAAAGTTAAGCGTTTGTTGAGTGATAGCGCTATACAGCGACAACTTTTTGATAGTGAAGAGAGCAGTGGCGAAAGCTTGGTGGACAAACAACAATTTATAAGTGCAAGTGAAGATGACGATTTCGTTGGCTTTGGAGACGACGATAATGTCGATTTATTTGAGGGGGGAGACAGTAGTGATGATCCTGATGTGGAAGTGTTTCAGGAAGGTGCCATTGAGCTACCAAGTGTGCTAGAACCTAGGCCTAGCCCCTCGCCATCTTTGCTATGTTAGCCTAGGCCTAGCCCTAGCCCAGGTCCTTCCCCTTTGCCTGCCCGTACGCCCTTGAAAGTGGGCAAATATTTCTATAAACAATCGTTGGTGAAAAGTGCAGCTAAAAAAGCACGCAGGGCAGCTGCAGAAAAGGCTAGGGAAGCTGAAGACAGTGATAATGACGCCGACCCTGTACTAGCAACCACCCGCATTCCATTGTCCCGACGCCTTGACCCGGGACGCCGCGTGGGTCACCCACAGCCCTCGGCTTCATCTCTCCTTCAGGATGACCAAAGGGCCTCTTCAAGTGGTATTACTAGTGTGCCACAGCCCTCAACACACCGCAGAGCATTATTTGCTGCAGAGAAGCCCTCGGCTCGCTACAAAAGGAGCCCAACTCCCGAGGCAGAGGCTCCCATTGTTGAAGCTCCCGCAGCCTCCCGCGCCCCACACCGCCGACGCCCGGTCACTTCTTCACCCGAATTGTCTCCTGAAGACGATGCTGACGACCCCAACATTGCCCCAGATGACCTGACGTCGCCTGAGGAGGAAGAGGAAGAGGAAGAGGAACAGGAAGAGGAAGAGGAAGTCCCGACAAGACGAGTGAGAGGGCGAGGTCGTGGACGTGGTCAGTCTGCCGACGCCGCTACCCCTGGGCGTGGGCGTGGGCGTGCAGGGCGTCCGCGTGGCCAAGGGCGTGTGCCAGGGCGTCCAGGGCATGTGCCTGCTGCACCTGCACGACCTCGAGCATCAGCATCAGACCTGTTTGTGTGGACAGATGGGGCTGATTTTGAGCCAGATTGTCCAGCCTTTGACGAGGTACAGATGGGTTCCGGGGTGTCACCAACATTCCCTGTGGCCCAGCTGCTACTCCCAGTGAAATTTTCTGTGGCTTCTACGACAATGAAGTCATGGAATACCTCGTCGAGGAGACCAACAACCATCATGAGATCTGTGCCAACTTTCTTGGCAGGAAGACCAGTGCCAAGATGGTGGCATGGAGAGCTGTCAGTGTGGCAGAACTATATGTGTTCTTGGCACTCACAATGCTGATGACACATATCAGGAAGCACGCTCTGGCAGACTACTGGATCACTGGCGACATCATAACGACTCCAGCATTTGGCAAGTACATGTCCAGGGACAGGTACTTCGACATCCTCTCCTATCTCCACCTGACAAACAACATGGCAGTCCACCTTCCCGACTCATTATGGAAGATCAGGAAGCTGTATGAAATGATACGTCATCGGTTCACCTCATACCTGATTCCTTTCCAGAAGATGTGCCTCGACGAGTCTCTGGTCCTGTTCCGTGGTAGGCTGCACTTCCGACAGTATATCCCGTCCAAGAGACACCGCTTCGGCATCAAGTTCTTCGTCCTCTGCGACTGTTTGACGGGGTATGTGCTGGACTTTATAGTCTACAGCGGCAAGGCTGGAGAAATTGTAACTGACCCCCTCATTGGTTTTGGTGGCGCTGTAGTGAAGATGATGGAGAAGCACTTCAATAAAAACCACATCCTCTACACAGATAATTACTACACGTCGCCTCTCCTTACCAAGTACCTACCTCCATGACCGCAAGACCGGAACTGTCGGCACAGTCAAGGGCAAGAGGAAGGGCATGCCAGGCTACCCAAACAAGACGAAGAAGGCGGACATCTTCCACAAGAAGAGACCCCATCCTCTCCATCCACTGGCATGATCAGCGCAAGGTCAACCTCCTCACCACATGCCACAAGGCCGAGATGGTCGCCACAGGGAAGGTGGACCGAAGAACCAAGAACCCCATCCAGAAACCAGCTGCTGTCCTGGATTATAACCTCAACATGCGCCTCGTTGACAAGTCCGACATGCAGATGGGCTTCATTGACTGCCTGCGAACATCTTGCAGGTGGTACAAGAAGTTTATCCTGCATACGGTAGATATGTCGGTCCTCAATGCCTACAACATCTACCGTCTGAGGACTCCAGGAGCCAAGAAGTACAAGTCCCTGCGGAAGTTCCACAAGCAGGTGATACTTGAGCTCCTGGCTAAACATGCGGGTACACCAGGGAGGCCACTACAAGGACCAGGCCAGCTGGACAGAACGGGGTGTGCTGAATTTTTCAGGAAGCACCAGCTCAACGCCCTTCCTTTCAAAGCGCCAGGTAGTAACGCTAGGAGTCAGAAGAGGTGCCATGTGTGCAGCCACACAACAAGAAGACCCCGCAAAACACAAAAACCACTTGGGAATGCCTCGAGTGTCAAGTTGGACTGTGTGCTGGCACCTGCTTCAACGACTTCCATACTCTAATAAACTTTTGAAGTGGAAGTGGCAACAGTGAAAGTGACTCTCAAATGTAAGCTAAGAATAATAATATAACTAAGTATAAGTGAAAAGGACACATATAAGTAATAATAAGTGCCTTCAATAACAAGATGAACAAGTGAAAGTGACACTAAAATATATATTTCTAACAATAAATAAGTGAAAATGACACTCAATAAGCCTAGGCCAGTCAAAGTGACAGTATAATAATATTACAACTAAGTATAAGTGAAAGAGACACACACAAGTAATAATAAGTGCCTTCATAACAATATGAACAAGTGACAGTGACACTATTATTATATTATTAGCTTACCTAACAATACATAAAAGGGGAAATGACACTATCAAAGTCAAGTGAAAGTGACACTAATAATCATAATAATAATAATAAAACGAAGTAATAAGTGACATAGACACAAATAAGTTCATGTAAATAACTTTATTGAGTGAAAATAACATAATAACTATAATAAATGACATAATAACCAATAAACCACTATCAAATCGCTTCCCGGCAAAATTGCGGGTGGAGCGACGAGTGCAACTGGGCGTCGTAGCCGGGGCCGCGGTTGAGTGTTCGGACGTGCCGAGGTAAATACGCGGCAAAAGTTACCTCCACTTCCATCACCATCACTCCGGAACCAGTTGAGCTAGAGAGCTCTCCTCAACGCTATTCTACGCAGCAAGGTAAGGCGCCCATTTCTATATATGTTTGATTAATGTAAGTAATATATTAAGTGAGATTAACCTTAGTTTACTTTTGTTGATATTCGGCCAGATCGCCCGGATACGAGCTCCGTCCTTTGGAGAGCCTGCCCGGGCCAGGACGGTTAAAGGATGCAGTCTTAAGGACATCGCTAGGCTACGATCCTGTCTTGCTCAACCCCAGTTCCTTACCTAGAGTATCCCAGCTAGACATTATTAATCGAGTAGACACTTGTTAGTATTTAATATAAGCTCTTTAATATTTATGTACGCATTAGTATTCACAGCATTTATTAGTCTAGGTTGTTGTTGAGCCACACAACCATAGCAGACAGTTTCGTTGATGAGGAAGTACTTTTAGTGTCGAGCATTGCTACCGTTGCGCATTTATAGTATTCTCGTGTCAGTTAACATTATTTGTCCTATCTTTTTGTGTATTCGATTTACACGTGTGGTGTCCTGCCTCCTGCCTTTATATAGTTCAAGATCAGTACGAGCATCTTATGAGCATCAGACTTTCTTCAGAAGTTTCCAGGTCTATGCTGTATGACTATACTTCACTTTCTTTCAGATAGGAGTGAAGAGTTTATTGTTGTTTAGAGTAACTGTATCGAAGCATCTTTTTATTGTATTAAATCTTGCAGTGATTTAATTGATCTTTCCATAGATCCTTTTTATGCATTTTAACGTAACTTGCATCCTGTTTGTTATCAGGCTATACCAGTGTGGGTTAGCCTGAAGTAGAGTACATTTATGCCCAGTTAAGGATACCCCACTATCGCAGATTAACCCTGGAGGGTATAGGTGTTTTGTTCGCCGGCATATAAGTTCGAGGGTTTGGATCTAGCGTACCGTTGTTGCATAGTGCCCTATTACTAGTCCAATCATTGAGTGCCCTTGTTTTATTCGTGTCCCGGTCGTAACAAATGGCGACCTTGCCTAGTATCTTATCGTAGTCGTCATAACAAATGGCGACCTTGCCTAGTATCTTATCTTAGTCGTCATAACAAATGGCGACCTTGCCTAGTATCTTATCTTAGTCGTCATAACAAATGGCGACCTTGCCTAGTATCTTATCTTAGTCGTCATAACAAATGGCGACCTTGCCTAGTATCTTATATTAGTCGTCATAACAAATGGCGACCTTAGTCTAGAATTAAGTGAACTAAGAAATCATTGCAGGATTTTTGGACATTTGTTTTTTGAGGAATATTTTGGACACGTTGGAATTTTTTTGGGCGACGTAGTGTAACACTTGAGTTGTCTTCAAGCATTTTTTGAGTGAATAGTACTACATGAAAGTTTAGGTACTTTTTTTTTATAAACGTTGAGGATTTCCGGTGGACACTATGTCGAACGACGGATCAGTGCACAGTGAGGACACAGTACGGGAAGCAGGCGAGGAGGTGCAGAAGGTGGAGTTGTCTAGCGGCGCTCGGGTGGTGAACAGTGAGGAGGATGCTCGGACTTTTTTGGAGGAGCCTGTGTCGGCGGATCGGGTGTTGAGGCTAGACCGGTACGGACTGCAGTGTGTAGCCACGGTCTTAGGGTTGTCCGGTACTAGCGGTTTGTCGAGAGGTGAGCTGGTTACCTGGGTGCTCGGTGGGGTGCATGGGGCTTCGGGTGGAGCGGGAGCTGGGGCACCTTCTGCCCAGCCCCCATTCCACTCGACTCCTATCATGGCGCCCCCTCGGGCTCCGGAGCCGGGTACGTTCCCGCAGGCCGATGCCCGCTGGTGGTTGGGTATGCCTCTAGGTGGCTCACGGGGTGGGTCCCCGATAGTAGCACCCCCTCCTCAAGGTTTGTCTGCCGAGATGTTGTTTCAGCTCGAACTCGCCAAACTCGAGCAGCGAAAGCATGAGGCTGAGCTCGAGCAACGAAAGTATGAGCTCAGGCAGCAGCAGCAGCAGCGGGAATCTGAGGCTGAGGAGAGAAAGGCCATATGTGAGGCTGAGCTTCAGGTGGAGGCTACGAAGTACTGTGCAGACATAGAGCTTGAGAAGTCTCGGGTGGAGTCGACAGGGCAGCGTCTCGGTTCTGGGAATCGAGGTCTTGATCAGTCTTTATCGCACCTTCTTAACCTAACAAGTGCGCATGGGGGTAATTGGAAACGTCCCCCTGTGCTGACGTATTTGAGGTGTTTCCGTCACTAAAATATTAATTGTACCATTAATAGCATTAATACTTATCCATATGCGCCTATTATGGGTTGATTATAAAGGTATTAACCTGAAACAACAATAAAACGAGTGAAAACAGCGTTTGGATGGTCAAAATTGAAGATATAGCCCGCGAGTTGTATAATGTATGGGTGAGGCAAGCTGCTTTCCCGCCAATTTCCCCCAAGGCCACTGAGACACAGTCGATCGATACTCTCTCTCTCTCTCTCTTGCATTCGCTTGCTATCAGTGATGACCACACCCTGTAACCGGATTTCTAATGTTAGCACGAAAATATACCTCAGAATAAGGGAATAACAGGGAAAATACTGTAGGTGATAACTGAAGGAGAGGAGAAAAGTGGGGAAGGAGGGGAGGTAGAGGACTGAGATTTTGCATGGCCCAGGGGCCAAAAAAAAATAAAAAAATTGATGTCAAAAGTTGATTTTTTTTTTCTCTGACTCTTAAGAGTCTCCCCGCAGTCCGCCGGGGGAACTCTTAAGAGTCTCCCCGCAGTTCCCGGGTTAAGTTAGTCCCTGCATTTGACGAGTCGGGTGTCACCGAGTTTTTCCTGCGTTTTGAGAAGAAGTGCCGGGAGCACCAATGGCCCGAGGTTAAGTGGGCAGCCCTTGTTTCCTCTAAGTTGGTTGGCAAAGGACTCAAGGCATATGATGCGTTGCCCTTGGAGTCTTGCATCGATTATGAGGTATTGAAGGAAGCAGTTCTGCGGGCGTACGAGTTACAACCAGAGACATATAGGTTGAAGTTTCGGGGTGTTACGAAGAGTCGTGAGTGCACTTTTCTAGAACATGCCCGGGAACTGTCTGATGCTTTTAGAAATTGGCTGAGGTCAGAGAAGGTGATGACGTGCGAAGAGCTTGAGCAGTTATTCCTTCTAGAGCAATTTTTTAAATGCACATGCGGCGACCTGACTTTGAACCTCATAGAGAAACATCCTAAAACTCTACAAGAGGCAGCTGAGTTGGCTGACCTGAGATTATCGCTGATTCGTGGGTGCGGGTCTGCACAACAGACCGATGCAGTTAACAAGGGGCGCAACACTCCACCCCCCCGAGTCAGTGATGCAACATTTAATAACAAAAGTAAGAGCAATGATACTAATTTTGATCACAAACCAAAAACCGTCCCGTTTAAGAAAGGTCAGGGCCCTTCCCCACCTCAGGGGAAGTCCAAGGGTGAACTAGAGTGTTTTAACCCTGGAGAGGAAACGCCGTTGCCAATGCGCACGCTAGGGTTGCACGAAACACGTTATTTGGACGGCGCGCAGCCCACAGGACCATTTCCTGAATTATCGGCCTGCCGGGCGGCAGTCTAATGGTACCTCCAGTGGTGAGCTGAGCTCCTACGCTCTAGCTGTATGGCAACAGGCTCAAACAGGAAACCAACGTTGCCCACAGGCACCGACCTAATCTGGTAAGTAACTTTATTGATTGTGCAAATTGTGCCTTGTCAAGAATGTGTTTGAGATATCGATCTAAGACTAATAGGCAACTTAGCCAGATAAAGGACCATCATGCTCACACAAGCTAACCTCTCTCATGTTGCCATATGAGGGCCTCGCGTGCGCATATGCAACGGCGTTATCTCTCCAGGGTTAAAACTTGTGCCCCTCCATAAATAATTTTTTTGGTAGTATTTATATTACTCCGATGTAAATGATTACACTTTGGGGTCATACTAGGATCATGTGGCAAGCACTGTGTTGAATTTGGTATGAATCCAAGAATATTTAGGTACCCTCCCGAATATTTCAAAATGACCGTAATTTTTGGTGGACTTTTTTTTCATTTTGTTTTCAACTTCGCAGTTCTCTCAGCCTATGGGGTCTGCAGGGCTGCAACTCCCACTCCAGGCTACCTCACCATTGCCGTCCATGCCCCCAAACTGCCAGTCCCCTCAAGAGTACTTGAGTATTTTGTTTATATTTTTAAGTGCCACCTACTCAAAACTTCCCCTTATTTTTTTATTAAATTCTTTAAAAATACCAATTACCCTTCAATATCCATCATTTACTAACATAATATTAAGGGATCCATATATTATTTTTAGCAATGTTCAGAAAATCTCCAAGTCTTTTGGTTTGGGAGATATTTGAGGTCAAAGTCGATGTTGCATATTAACAACTATCAAACCTAAAAAATTACGTTTTTGAGCGTTACCTCTCCAGGGTTAAGTGTCATAAAAAGGGGCATTTTGCATGTTCCTGCCCTAGTAATCAACCAACAGCAGTTGTGTCTTTGGCTAGTAACATTGGGGTGTCTCTGAGGTCTTCTGCATTTACCCGGGGTGATATGTCAGATGCGGGGGCACAGCCAGTGAAGGGGTGTCCGGAAGGCTCGAAACCTGTCTGCGATGCTTTTTGCGACCATAGAGGGCGTGGCTGCGTGAGTTGGGCTGGTTGCAAGAATGGGTTGGAGTTGCTGCGTGATACAGGTGCATCCCAGACTCTGATGAAAAACTTTACAGGCCAACCTATAAACGCGGCACGGGTAGTTGTGGTGCAGGGTATTAATGCTACACGGTCATACCCGTTGGTTCGAGTGGAGCTGGAGGTTGATGGTGTGACACGAGAGATAGATGTTGGAATCGTAGAGAAACTGCCAGTAGAGGGCGTCGGCCTTCTTCTCGGCAACGACTTTGCGGTGCCTACTTCTGAGGTTCCACCCTTAGTCGTTGCCGAGAGGGCGGCCGACGTGAGTAGGGAGGGGCAGGAGTTGGTCGAGAGGTGTCAATTACAGCAGATGGCGTGTGTTGTCACCCGATCTCGTGCATCTAAGGTGTCACAGCCTATTCCTCAGTCTCTAGACCAGCGGAGGAACGGTCGGAAGGAGAAAGCTAAAGTTGGGAGAAGTTTTGTGAGTTTTGATCCAGTGGCTCTTCTTGGCGACTCAGTATTAGCACCAACGTTTAGGTCCGGAGTGGCCCCAGATCCTGTCACACTTGGTGAGGAGGTAGGGCGTGAGAAAACTCCGAGACAGCAACGTTACACACTTAAGCACGATAGGATCGAACAGTCCAGTATCGGGGGAGGCCATAAG
Organism: Lithodes maja; assembly: GCA_037953745.1. Taxonomy (NCBI): domain Eukaryota; kingdom Metazoa; phylum Arthropoda; class Malacostraca; order Decapoda; family Lithodidae; genus Lithodes; species Lithodes maja. Next base: position 6,643 of record JBAKBP010014091.1, on the reverse strand, counting down.
TTGTTCCGGGAGCACTTAGATAGATTGGCTCCTTCGGATATCTGTCGGCTGCAGATAGATGATCCTAAGCTTCAGAAGTGTAGTAACGGTGTGATTGAACTCGAGGACGGGGAAGCATGTCATGTGAACCTGTTAAAGGAGTTTGTGAAGCAACCACCTGAACAGCCTACTGTCCCTATGTTGGTCTGCAGCAGCCAAGGTGGAGAAGGAGAGGGGGGCAGTGGGGCACAGGTGGAGGAGAGTTGGGATTGTCATGTCTCGGCGGAGCAGTGGGCGGGGGACACGTGCCAGGTGGCTGTGGAAGCGCTAGAGCACCTGCCTGAGCAGCAGTGTGCAGCGCTCCAGCACCCGCTCGGTTCATACCCCACTGTTTGTGCCGAGCACCCAGGCCTCACAACTCTTGCGGTGCACGAGGTTCCGCTGACAGGTCACTTGAGTGTGAGTAGACCGTTGGCCTCGTTGTTTCAGTGGTTCAAGGTGGGCGACGAGGCTTTGGCATGGTTGTCAGGTTAGGGTCGACCCATGGCTACTAAGGGTTGTGGTCAGAATCAGGACATTGCGCAGATTGGTGAGGTTGGCTGTGGAGTGGATGTGCCCGGTCGTCGCATAGCCTCCCAATGCTGCTCTAGTATTATGCAACAGCCCTACCATAGACCAAATGTATCTGGCCATGTCGCTGAAAGCGGTGATGCTGCGCAGGCAGATGTAGTTGCAAGGAATGCGGGGGTGCGCATGTACGGTATCGGCGGGGGAGCATTAGCAATTATGAAATGTGGGAGTGACTGCACAGGTGGTACAGATTGTCATTCTCATGACCTGGCTGTTCTAGGGACAAAGGTGAAGAAGGAGGGAGACTATAGTGTAGAAACTGTGGTCTCGGCTGGGTTGTGGGAGGGCAATGAGTATGTTGTTTTTCGAGATAAGTTGCAACCTCTTGTTCCTAAGCGCCAAGAGAAGTTGTTTACTAGGCTGTGGTAGTACATCCGCATGTTTGTTGATTCTCCAGGCCTGATGTACGGGGTAGAATCCGACATGGAGGCTGGAGACAGTGCAAGGCTCAAGTTGGCTCCCTACGGTATAAATCCTGCTCGATAGCCTGTGGTGAAAGCAGAGCTGGACTACACATGGACGAAGGGTCTGAGGGATAAGGGATATCGTGAGTGGTCATTGCCTGTAACTTTGCAACCTGTGTTAAGTGGCAAGATCAGTGTGTGTGTTGATTGCAAGAGTGTGTGTGCATTATCCCTGACAGACGCCTATACCTTATCCAGAGTTGACGATCCCATAGACCGCATCGGGGCTGCATCGCTTATCACGAAGGTAGAACTAGTGAAAGGTTATTGGCAGGTCCCGTTGCCGGAGAGAGCGAAGAGAAGTGCCAGTCTTATGATGAACTGGGCAGGTTATCAGTGTCAGGTGTTGTTTTGCTGCCGGAACACAAGTTGGATGTGTGGCATGTTAAGGACACTGATAATGTTGTGGCTGATTGTTTGTCACGGGAGGGTACGCTTCAAGGAGCACCCTCGCCGTTCAGTCAGTGTGTGTTTGAGAGTGGAGAAAAACCAGGCTTGCCCCTGTAGAGCAGCCGTCAAAAACAACATTAAAATTAAATAAAAAAAATCACATAAAAACTCTTTCTTTTTGATAGTTAATTGTAAGTTGCCAATGTTATAGCTAAAGTCCTAAGTTGAACCTGTCTTTCACTGAGTAGGCTGGGCTCTGTGAAGCTCGCTCAGGGAACATAGCAGGCTAAATTATACTATTGTGTTTGGGCGGGGTTGTATGATTTTCTTTATGCTAATATGTTGTTTTATTTAAGATTGAGCTTTGCATTTCATTTCTGGTGGAGTGGCTAGGTGTGGCGGGTCTTGTCGGCATTCTGCCTTGTCAGATATGGTGCTCGCCTAATGTTGAGCGTCCCATATCTTGGGCGGGGTGTGACGTCTGCCAGCGTTGGTAGAATCGCCTCTCGTTAGCCACTAGCGCTCGCCAGGGACATCGAAATGGGCTACAGTTATCAGAGAATTTTGTTCTTTCTTTCCTAGTAATCGCATTGTCACAGACAGTCCAGTGGTGGTCTTTGTTTTCGTCTGTGACAACGGGTTATATTTTATATCAACAGTAGTGATAATAGTGCCAGCGTGTGAATGAGAAAGACTTTCAGAGCGAGGGGGTAGTAGGTGTCTTTGTGCGGGTGCATTCCTGCCTCTCGCTCGCCACTGGACGGCGTGTCTTGCTGTGTCATGAGACACCTGCTGTCTTGTGACGTCTCGGCCCGTGATTGGCCGACCACCACGCCTTTGCGGGCTCCTGTGTAACTTACCTCCTCCATGAGGGTTCCCAGGAGCTGTCCTCGTCAGGACAGGCTTGGCGCGCGTGCTTCTAACATCCCTTTGCATACTCTCTCCCGATCACCACCTTTATCACTGTTTCTCTCACTCGATTCTCTCTTTCCATACTCTAACCTTTATTAACTGCACAACACTCCCCTTGGGTTCTGCATACAGTTTTTATAGCCGGCCCATTGTATTGCATGCGCCGTCCTCAGAGATATTTACATGTACTTAGAATAGGTTTGAGGGTTCTTCGTTAGTATAGGTCAAGAACTTTGTGTGTCTCCATTATTGATTTAGTGTTTCTGCTCTTTTATTTAATGCTAGACTGGGATAAGGTAACTGTAGTTGTTGTCTCCGATGTGTGTACGGTTTGCTTATACCTACACGACTTCGACCGGTCCTGTGGTAGCCTGGGTTGTCTTTTCGGTTGCGTCCTTTGCGAGTGCAGCATTGTGTTGACTGAGGGTTTTGCCCTGTACCAGTTCCACACTTTGCTGCCTCTTTGCTTGGCTTTAGAGGGTCGCCAGGATAGAACCAGATACTTGTGATCTGGATCTATCGAGAGAGCATCCTAGTCAATTAACGTAACTTAAAGGATGCAGTCTTAAGGACATCGCTAGGCTACGAGCATGTCTTGCTCAACCCCAGTTCCTTATCTAGAGTATCCCAGCTAGACATTATTAATCGAGTAGACACTTGTTAGTATTTAATATAAGCTCTTTGATATGTACACATTATTATTCACAGCATTTATTAGTCTAGGTTGTTGTTGAGCCACACAACCATAGCAGACAGTTTCGTTGATGAGGAAGTACTTCTTTTAGTGTCGAGCATTGCTACCGATGCGCATTTATAGTATTCTCGTGTCAGTTAACATTATATGTTCTATCTTTTTGTGTATTCGATTTACACGTGTGGTGTCCTGCCTCCTGCCTTTATATAGTTCAAGATCAGTACGAGCATCTTATGAGCATCAGACTGTCTTCAGAAGTTTCCAGGTCTATGATGTAGGACTATACTTCACTTTCTTTCAGATAGGAGTGAAGAGTTTATTGTTGTTTAGAGTAACTGTATCGAAGCATCTTTTTATTGTATTAAATCTTGCAGTGCTTTAATTGATCTTTCCATAGATTCCTTTTTATGCATTTTAACGTAACTTGCATCCTGTTTGTTATCAGGCTATACCAGTGTCGGTTAGCCTGAAGTAGAGTACATTTATGCCCAGTTAAGGATACCCCGCTATCGCAGATTAACCCTGGAGGGTATAGGTGTTTTGTTCGCCGGCATATAAGTTCGAGGGTTTGGATCTAGCGTACCGTTGTTGCATAGTACCCTATTACTAGTGCCCTTGTTTTATTTGTGTCCCGGTCGTAACAACACACACACACACACACACACATATATATATATATATATATATATATATATATATATATATATATATATATATATATATATATATATATATATATATATTTATATGCAGTATACTGTATATCTATATCTATTTATAAATATATATATATATATATATATATATATATATATATATATATATATATATATACACACACACATATAGGAGGAGGCTATAAGCACCAGCCGAACAGGGCGGTACTCACCGGGAGTGCTAGGAGGTTGATAAGGACAGCTAGAACTCCTGTTTCACCGTCTGGCCTACCTAGCTAATTCTTTCTGTGAATCATCAATATTGAGGGCAACCCCAGCTTGCCCTCCAAAACACTTTCTACCTCTATCAATACATTATCCTACAAACACCTTACATACTACATAGCCGTCCGGCTGGCTCAGTTGACAGCATGCCTGATTCCCATCTTGAAGGTCTCGCGTTCAATCCCCGCTCAGATTGAAAAGTTTTTCTGGGATACAGCTGGCGGTTACCATCCCCCCATGAGCAAGGGGGATGGGTAATGGTCTCTGGTAGACTAAAGAAAGCCAAGCGCTTGTGAATCCTCAAAGGAGGAGATACGGGCGCTATATAAGTAACCAGAAGATTATTATTATTATTTATTATTATTACACAGTTGTCTGGGACTACTGACAGCAAACCCTTCTCTGTATCCTCCTACTATATCTATTCTCAGTTTCGAGCCAAAGGTGGATGCTGCGTCTGTGCACGCATCAATCTGACTTTCTCTTGTGTTCCCAACTTAGATTCTTCTGAATTCTCAACTCTCTGGCTGAAGCTTTCTTGTCACTCTCAAACTAAATACTTCTGCGCTGTTTATCTCTCCCTAAATCTACTGACTATCCAACCTTCTGTGACTATCTAACTTCTAAAGTGGAACACTTCTATCTATCTCTCCTTTCGCAGAAATCTCCATCTTAGGCGATTTCAATGTTCACCACCGTCAATGGCTGTCCTCTGTTTCCACTGACCAACCTGGTGATAAGCCTACATCTTTTCTATCTGTAAACGACCTAGAGGAGTTAATCCAACAACCGCCCGTATCCGGATCGCTTCGGAGATCAGTCCAAATGTTTTACTTATTTCTAGCCTCTAGCCATTCTGCTTATACTGTAAAGCTTTTCTCTCCTTTGGGCTCCTTAACCATAAACTAATATTTGTCACCTGTCCTATCTCTCCGGTACTGCCAACCAGCGGAATTTGTGGCACTTTGGCGCTGCCAATTTGGGGGCTCTTCAGCAGTACTTCCTTCATTTCCTATGGCATGACTTTTGTTTCCGCGGCCGGGGACCCTCGGAGAGTGCTGAACGTATTACCGAGGTAATCCTTTCGGGCATGGAAGCATACATTCCATTTCTTACTCTCAGTCTAATGCAAAAATATCTTCGTTTACTAACACTTGTTCTACTGCTTTCCGCAACAAGGAGGAAGAATTCAAACAGTACCGCTCCGTAAAACTCAAGAATGTCATTCTTCCTATGTTTCTGCCCGGCATCAAACCAAATCTGTTCTTCGACTTGCTAAAAACTCTTTCATCGATAACAAACGCACTGAATTATTCACTCTAGCTCTTCACAAGCTTTCTGGCATCTAGCCACATACCTCTCCAACAAGTTTTCTTCCTCGTCTTTCCCTCCCATTTTCCACTCTGTTGGCACAGCCATCACTACTTCCTCTGACAAAGTTGAATTCTTTGCTCAAACCTTTACTAGAAACTCTACCTTGGATGATTCTGGTGCTATTCATCCCTCTCCACCCCACTCTCTTCCTACTTATGCCTAAAATACTAAACTCTTCTAAAGATGTACATTCTACACTCTCTGTGTTAATACTAAGAAGGCGTACAATCCAGACGGTTTCCTCCTGTTGTACTCAATAACTGTGCTTCCGTGCTAGCTCCCTACCTAGGCAAACTCTTTCATCTCTGTCTTTCGTCTAACATCTTCCCTTCTTGCTGGAAGTTTGCTCTCATTCAACCTGTCACAAAGAAGGTTGACCGCTCTCAACCCTCCAACTATGGTCCAATCGCTCTTATCTCTTGTATCTCAAAAGTATTTGAAACTATCCTTGCTTCCAAATTTTTAAGCATTTCTCTTCTTATAATCTACTCTCAGATCGCCAGTATAGCTTCCTTAAGGTCGCTCTACTGGTGATCTTCTCTCATATCTTACTAACTCTTGGGTCATCCTCCTTTCGGGACTTCGGTGAGACCTTTTCTATTGCAGTAGACATATCGAAGGCCTTCGATAGAGTCTGGCTCAAATCTTTAATTTCTAAACTACCCTCCTTCGGTTTCTATCCCTCCATCCGTGCCTTTGTCTCTAATTTCCTTTCCGGCCGTTCCATAGCTGCGGTTGTGGACGGCCATCACTCTCTTCCTCATCCTATCAACTCCGGTGTTCCTCAGGGCTCTGTCCTATCTCCCAATCTCTTTCTAATTTTCATAAATGATCTTCTCAACTGTACCTTCAGTCCCATCCATTCATATGCAGACTCTACCTTACACTACTCATTTAGTTTTCCAGAAGCCCCAGCCAGTTATCTCTCAAAAACAAACGTAATGAAGCCATACAACACTTATCTTCTGATCTAACTACCATTTCTAATTGGTGGCAGAGAAAACCTTGTTGCATTTAATGCTTCCAAAACCCAGTTTCTCCATCTTACTACCTGTCGGGAACTCCCAGAGGACTATCCCTTATACTTAAACAATACAAACACTATTTCTTCATCTTTTCTCAATATTGTCTCTTCTGCACTCTCTTGAAGGGACCATATTACCAGTCTTGCTAAGGCAGCCTCCCAGAAGCTTGGTGTGCTCAACTGCCTCAAAGGTTCTTTACCCCTGCACAGCTTCTTGCTCTGTACAGGAGCACAG
>JBAKBP010014090.1:0-60339 GCA_037953745.1 Lithodes maja | reverse complement strand
CACCTGGTTCAGATGAACTCCATCGTCCGAAAACAAATAGTCATCGTAGTAGAAATTGTCCCAGGTGTCGACGAATCCCACGTTCTCCTTCCTGCAGAGGTTTGCTAGACAACGATTTGTGCTGGTGGCTATGTTGTAAAATCGGCTCTCTACACCGAGCCGGGGGACGATTCCTGAGACGATGATCCTTGATGACTTCTCCTTAAACGACTTGATCAGCTGCTGGTACTTTAAAAGCAAATCTTCCGACCGGGTTCGCTGCACATCGTTGGATCCAACGTGGATGACGTACATTGTATTAGCAGGGGCCAGCTTTGATACTTCGTCAACTGCTGCAACTACGTCATCCACACCACCACCAGGGATACAAAAACGCTTCCTGGTCTTAGGTGCCCTGGCGCAAAACTCTGTGAGCTGACCACGTATCATCGAGTCTCCCACGAGCCGGACTTCTTCTATTTCCTCTTCGTCATCTGAGTCTGCGAGTATCTGGAAACGGTTTTGACACTCGGTAATCGGTATGTGTTTCCTGGTCTTGGGGCAAACGTTGTTCCTCACGACACGGAAGTTGTCTTGAGGGGGAAGAGAGTCACTATTTGTATCTTGAGTATCGGATACATCAGCTGAAGTGGCTACTGTAGGCGTTGAATTGTTGGCAGTTGACGTTGGGGCGTTGGTGGCTGCTGGAGTTGCGGTGACAATTGAAGTTTGTGGTACTCCAACGTTGAGTGTTACAAACTCTTGGAGTGATTCCAGCTTCATGGTGAGGACGTTGATCTTGTTGTAGGCTTCGTCTAATTTCACTGTAAAATTCTCTCGTTGCTGGCAGAGCCGGCAGTCTTGAAGATCGATAGTAGCAAACATGGACTCACCAAACCTACCGGCGCAGTTCGCACAAGCGCGAGGCATGGTGACAGTCACTTTCTTCAGATCACTTCACTCACTTAAAAAACAATTCACTCACTTTAAAACACTTCACTCACTTTAAAAACACTTCAATCACTTCAACCGAAAACAAATATGCTGAAATACGCAGAAATAGGTTATCAGGGGTGATAGCCTAACCGAAAACAAAAATGTTGAGATACGCAGAATTAGGCTTCCAGGGGCGATAGCCTAACCAAAAGTTTTTTTTTTTAAATTGAAATACGCAATAATAGGCTACCAGCGTTGAATAGCCTAACCGAAAATAATAAAATTGAAATTCGCAGAAATAGGCTACCAGGTGTGATAACCTAACCTTAAACAAATATATGTATAACAGAATATGTAACTAAATATACAATTCACCAAATAGAGATTATATAAAAATAAAGTGTGACTGCACACAAGGGGTTAATATACTGTGTCAACAGATGGACCTGGTGTCACTGTAGCCTAGTAAAGCAGTAGCCTACTCTTTTTAGATAAAAAAAGTGTATCAGTCAAAGGTTATTACAAGAACGTGCAAGCAACAACTAAAATTACAGATATATACTGTATAGCTACAGTAGGATACTAAATACAATATCTACAAGAGTTAATAATAAAACAGATTGGCTGGCTATAGGCTAGGCTAGGTTTGGGTTAGGTCAAAAGCTTGGCAGGTTGGGTTAGGCTAGGTTAGTTTGTACAAATACCACCCTTAGCTTAAAGTAAAATCAGTCTGAGGAGAAAAAGTCAAGAATATATCTAGGGGGAAAAGATAAATGAATGCACTTAAATTTGGTACAAAATTTGCTGGAATTTAATGTATAATCTCCCCAAAAGGTTTGTTTACAAAATGGCGTCGGCGTTAGTCTCTGTAGGCAGGTTAGTTAGTAAACAATATTGTTTATTAGCAAATTAATATGCAAAGCTTTACTTACATACAAGGCAGTTAAATAGATACTTACTACAGTAGGTAATGGGTAAAATTAGGGGCTACGATTTTATATAAAATAGTAATAAGAGAGCGTTTGTTTACAAAGCAAAACAAAACAATAGATGGCGCTAGTGGCGCCCTGTCCGAGCAGGAGTCTTGTGATAAACACAAAGTTTATCAGTCAATACACAGCGAAATATCGTGCAGTGTTACTTACTAAGCTACAGGATGGTTAAACGTGCTCTTAACCACCTTTCATGCACAAGAATGAAGAGGATGAGTAGTTAATACTCAAATTATGATCGATATCGTGAGAGCGTTGACAGAGCGTCTGCAGCGTCTGGCGGTAGCACGGGGAGAGAGGAGAGGAGAGGAGAGGAAGGGGGGGGTAGGAGAGGAAGGGGGGGGGAGGAGAGGAAGGGGGGGGAGGAAGGGAGAGGATTGGAGTGTACAAAGTACAAAGGAGTACAAAGGAGTACAAAGGAAATCAAGCAACAACAGATCTAGTGACCCTTCTAGGCTGCTTGTCCTCCAAAACACTGAGGATCAAGTGTCCAAACAGTGGTTTAGAGTGGGTAAGGGAACATTGGAAAGGGAACTACTGCCCTGCCACTAACGTGGCAGGACTAGGAAGTTAGTAGGGGACATATGGGTTAGTAACTGAGGGGAGGATAAAGTTATTCATTTACAAACGCAGTCAGTCGTGGGTTTGATGCGAGATATTTGTCTAGGCGGAATTTAAATGAATCAACGGTGCTGCAGTCTATAACGTCTCGGGGAAGCCCATTCCACAAGTTGACAACTCGATTGAAGAAGAAATTCTTAGATTCGTGCGAGTTAAAAGATTTACCAATAATTTTGCAACCGTTTCCCCGGGTGTAATTAGATTGGTCGATAGTGAAGTACTTACTACATTTCATATTGTCGATGCCTTTGATGATTTTGAACACTTGAATTAAGTCGCCTCTTAATCTGCGCTGGGTTAAAGGAAATAGATTTAATTCTCTAAGACGCTCTTCGTATGGTTTGTTCTTTAGGCTAGGTATCATTTTGGTAACTCTACGTTGAACTCGTTCTAGCTTGTTTATATCTTTTTGGTAATAAGGGCACCAGGATTGAACGCAGTATTCCAGAAGAGGGCGGACTAAGGAATTGTAAAGGGTTAGGATAACTTCTTTGGATTTATGCTCAAATGACCTGCCTATAAAGCCAATTATTTTGTTTGCCTTCTTAACAACTTCTGAACATTGTTGACTCGGTTTTAGGTTACTCGATATTGTTACTCCCAGATCGGTTTCTCTGTTTACATTCTTAAGCTGAGTGCCATTCATCGAATAGTTTGCTTTCTCATTTAGGTATCCGACATGTAGTACTTTACATTTATCCGCATTGAAACTCATTTGCCAAATTTGGGCCCAACATGACAATTTATCTAGATTGTGTTGCATATCGTCAACTTGTTCTTTTGAGAGTACGCTATTTGCAATTTTTGTATCGTCAGCAAATTTTGAGATTGTGCAGGTGAGACCCTCATCTATGTCGTTGATGTAAATTAGAAAGAGAATTGGTCCTAGTACCGATCCCTGGGGTACCCCGCTACTTACATTGGTCCATTTAGATGCCTTACCGTTTATGACTACCCTTTGCTTTCTGTTGCTGAGCCAATTTTCTATCCATTTCAACACACCGTCTTGTATTCCATGCGCTTTTAGTTTTAGCAGTAAACGTTTGTGGGGAACTTTGTCAAAGGCCTTTTGAAAATCAAGATATATAATATCTACAGCTTTACTCTCATCGTAGAGGTTGAGGATATCGTGGAAGAAGTCTAAGAGGTTTGTTAAACAGGAACGTTTTTTACGAAAGCCGTGTTGAGTATCTTTAAGTATGTTATTTTCCTCTAAGTGATTTACGAGTCTGTCTCTTATGACCGTTTCTAGCATTTTACATACAACTGAGGTTAAGCTAATTGGACGATAGTTACTGGGTAGGGATTTGCTGCCTTTTTTGAAGATCGGTGTTACGTTGGCTAGCTTCCACTGATCAGGCATAGTTCCAGACTGCAAGGATTTATTGAATAGTAATGTCAGTGGTTTGGTGAGCTCATTCTTAGCTTCCTTTAGAACTCTAGGCGAGATTGTATCAGGTCCTGGCGTTTTATTTACCTTGAGTTTATCTAAACAATTCAATACTTCTCTCTCTGTAACGGTGATATTGCTTAGAACATCTGAATTATCAATCTGAATCGGCGATGGTGTAGGGATATCACTGAGGTCTTCTGTTGTAAAAACTGATGCAAAGAAGGTATTGAGGGCATTACTCATTTGTACTTCGTCTTTGGTGTATTCTCCTTTTTCATCGACTAACGGTCCAACAGTTGAAGTAACTACTTTTTTCTTTCTGATATAACTATAGAATTCTTTCGGGTTTGTTTTACTTTGATTCGCAATATGTAACTCTAAGGTCTTTTTACTTTGCTTAATTAACTTTTTGGCTTTGCGTCGTAGCTCTACAAATTTCACCCGTTCTTCGTCATTTTGTGAGGATTTTAATCTATCATTAGCAAATTTTTTAGCAAGCAGGCAGTTTGAAATATCTTTATTCCACCATTTGGGCTTATTATTATGGCCTGGACGCCGTATTTTCGATGGTATGCAGTCTTGCACTGCTTTTAGGTAAGTGGTTTCGAATAACTTCCAAGATGTATTTATGTCGTTATTGTTAATTAAAAAGCTCCAGTCAGTTTCTTTAAACATAGCTCTAAGTTTATGGAAGTTTGCTTTCTTAAAATTAGGGACTTTTTCGATGCTACTATTTGGTTCGTTACTAGTAAACTTTAAAGTGAAAGTTATCGTACGATGGTCGCTGTTACTGAATTCATCACCAACATTCAAATTCTCTATCAATTCTTCTTTTGTTGCAAGTACAATGTCAAGAACGTTATTACCACGGGTCGGCGTTCGAACAAATTGATAAAGCGAACTCTCTTGCAAGTTCGTATACAAGTCATGTCCGGAGTGTGAAGTAAGAGTATCGCCCCACTTGGTCACAGGTAAATTAAAGTCGCCAAAAATTACGGTATCTTGTGAGTTACTTACATCTGCAATTTGTTCGTAAATTTCTCGGTCAGTTTGCACTGATTGAGCTGGAGGTCTGTATATTAACGCAAGTATTATTTTTGTACCTTTATTATTCTTTATTAGCACAAAAGATGTGTCGACGTTCACAATTTGAGGTTTTGACACGTGGGTCGGGTTAAGACTTTCTTTGATATAAAATAAAACGCCACCTCCATTTTTATTTATTCGGCTGTTCTCAAACATTACATAACCGGGAAGTGAATACTCTGCTAAAAAGTCTCTATCTTCTGTATTGAGCCAAGATTCTGTTATGCCAATCACATCATAATTTTCTGTAAACACTAGTTCCTCTAAATCTGAAAATTTATTGCGTATGCTACGAGCGTTTGCATAGAAAACCTTTAAAGTTGCGGTTTTAGAACTCGCAGAACGTTCTTTCATCGAATTTTTGGTTCTGGTCGGATCTACATTTTCATTCATGGCTGTCCTCGGTCCTCGGTCGTTATCCCTGACGGTTTTGAATTTGGGTCGTGTTGGTGGAGCTTTATCCAAAATCGCGGTTCTTGACGGATTAGTATTTAATTCCTTTGTAGGTTGCCGTCCTCGCTGTCTTCGGTCCTCCTTCCTGGTTGTCCTGTGCTGAGTCGATTTCTTCTCCGAAAATCCTTCACCGCATCGTTGAGAGTGGGAGGAAGGGAGAGGAATGGAGGAGTGGGGGAGAGAAGGGAGAGGAGAGGAGGGGATGGGGATTTTAGGGGAGAGGAGAGGAGGGGAGGGAGAGAGGAGAAGAGGGGGGTACTGCTTTCCCAACATCGACAAACAAGCAGTTACGATCAGCCGCTCCCAGTCTTACTTGCCATTCAGTTTCACCATTAGCCTATATACTTGTTTTCTTGCTTTTGCCTTTGGAGAAGCGGAACCATTTAATTATTGTAAGAAAAGTATTGATAAATTCACATATTTTTTCCAAATAATATATATACAGTATATAAATATACTGTATATGCTAATAATCAATAGGAAAGAATATAGTAACATATAATATTATGTTATGTTCCTTAATTGCTTAAAAGCCATAACACTTTATATAGGCCGATTATAATAACCTAATAATTAAACCAGGTCATTTAAGAAACCTAGAGCATCATATTGGGCTTTACAACCCATTATGATATTCAATAAGGGATCCAATAACCGCACTTGATCCTTCCAATCCAACTAACTCTCCTTCCAATCCCTCTACCTACCCCCTATCCCTTCCCCTCCCTCACACTAATGGGTTGTGATCCCTTACACATTATACAGGATCATGGGGCGGTCCACCACAGATTGGGGGGTGGGTTGGGGGTGGGGGGGGAGGGGGGATCAGAAGATGAATGGATCAGGGAGGGGTACGTCATCGCGATACGGGGGGGGGGGGGGGGGAGGCTGAGTTTTATTTATTTATTTATTATGGTGGGATTAGTGTGTGTGTGTGAGAGTGAGAGAATAACAGAGACGATGGGGAGAGAGAGAGAGTGAGTGAGTGAGAGTGAGCGAGAGAGAAGAAGAAAAAGAGCGAGTAGAGATATTGAGAAGAGTGATATGATCGTGAACAAGAAGAATGACTGGGCTTTGATAACATTGGAGAGAGAGAGAGAGAGAATGAGAGAGATAGTGTGTGTGTGTGTGTGTGAGTGTGTGAGTGAGTGAGTGAGAGTATAGTATAGGCCAACCCTATCTCTAACTTATAATATAGCTTTAATCAAGAGCAAACAAGCGTACGGCTTTATCTGTATGTAATCACCTTATTCTCATCCACAATCATTAACCCCTTCAGTACCGGTGCCGTCCTTTAAGCATTACTCTGGCTACTATTAGACGATTGTATTCAGTTTCAAAAGGACTTCCAGCAATTAACAAACTTCGATCAATCTCACTTAACCTTTTTTACTACCACAGATCCTTCTTAAACTGCACAAAATCCTATAGCTATAACTATGTATAATATAGTTCAAAAGACGTCGTCGGTACAGAGGGGGTTAAGGGGAGATGGGTCGTTTTTGTTTTTTTCATTTATGTATATTTTTATCATTTTAATAGTTTCCTCCCTGGACCTCCATCAAGCTTAAAATACACCCACCCAAGACCCTCCTTCAAGATAAATGTGTGCATTTCCCGGCCGAAAGCCAGTTTCTCTTAAATTACGGGCTCGCTATCACTCGCCAAGAATGAAGTCGACACTTAAATGACACGAAAAGTCTAAATATTGACAAAGAAATGGGACGAAAGGTCTTTAAATCGCCAAACTAATGGGCCAAACGTCATAAAATCTGAAAACTAATGCGGCTAAACTTGAAGAAGAAGGGGGATCAGAAAAACGGCCCATCTCCCCTTAAGGAAATCTTAGAAAATGATGGTAAAATTGCACTACTTGAAAACTGAGCACAAAATGGGAATGCATTTGTCAAAAGTCGAGTTGCAATGTTGAGTGAGGTGGCGCTGAAGTATGAAATGGTGAGGTGTGATGAGAGAGAGAGAGAGAGAGAGAGAGAGAGAGAGAGAGAGAGAGAGAAAAGAAAAATAGATAGATAGAGAGAGAGAGAGATACACAGAGTTACACAGATAATCAGACCACACAGACCTTGAGGACCCTACTAGGTGCTCCGGCCTTAATACTACTAGAAAGGGACAGTTTATAGTAGAAGAATAGGACAGCAAAGTAGAAGGAGAGAGAGAGAGAGAGAGAGAGAGAGAGAGAGAGAGAGAGAGATAGATAGTCACCATGCCTCGCGCTTGTGCGAACTGCGCCGGTAAGTTTGGTGAGTCCATGTTTGCTACTATCGATCTTCAAGTCTGCCGGCTCTGCCAGCAACGAGAGAATTTTACAGTGAAATTAGATGAAGCCTACAACAAGATCAACGTCCTCACCATGAAGCTGGAATCACTCCAAGAGTTTGTAACACTCAACGTTGGAGTACCACAAACTTCAATTGTCATCGCAACTCCAGCAGCCACCAACGCCCCAACGTCAACTGCCAACAATTCAACGCCTACAGTAGCCACTTCAGCTGATGTTTCCGATACTCAAGATACAAATAGTGACTCTCTTCCCCCTCAAGACAACTTCCGTGTCGTGAGGAACAACGTTTGCCCCAAGACCAGGAAACACATACCGATTACCGAGTATCAAAACCGTTTCCAGATACTCGCAGACTCAGATGACGAAGAGGAAATAGAAGAAGTCCGGCTCGTGGGAGACTCTATGATACGTGGTCAGCTCACAGAGTTTTGCGCCAGGGCACCTAAGACCAGGAAGCGTTTTTGTATCCCTGGTGGTGGTGTGGATGACGTAGTTGCAGCAGTTGACGAAGTATCAAAGCTGGCCCCTGCTAATACAATGTACGTCATCCACGTTGGATCCAACGATGTACAGCGAACCCGGTCGGAAGATTTGCTTTTAAAGTACCAGCAGCTGATCAAGTCGTTTAAGGAGAAGTCATCAAGGATCATCGTCTCAGGAATCGTCCCCCGGCTCGGTGTAGAGAGCCGATTTTACAACATAGCCACCAGCACAAATCATTGTCTAGCAAACCTCTGCAGGAAGGAGAACGTGGGATTCGTCGACACCTGGGACAATTTCTACTACGATGACTATTTGTTTTCGGACGATGGAGTTCATCTGAACCAGGTGGGAGCAGCACGTTTTGGGCGTCTTCTCAACGATGCGGTGAAGGATTTTCGGAGAAGAAATCGACTCAGCACAGGACAACCAGGAAGGAGGACTGAAGACAGCGAGGACGGCAACTTACAAAGGAATTAAATACTAATCCGTCAAGAACCGCGAATTTGGATAAAGCTCCACCAACACGAACCAAATTCAAAACTGCCAGGGATAACGACCGAGGACCGAGGACAGCCATGAATGTAAATGTAGATCCGACCAGAACCAAAAATTCGATGAAAGAACGTTCTGTGAGTTCTAAAACCGCAACTTTAAAGGTTTTCTATGCAAACGCTCGTAGCATACGCAATAAATTTTCAGATTTAGAGGAACTAGTGTTTACAGAAAATTATGATGTGATTGGCATAACAGAATCTTGGCTCAATACAGAAGATAGAGACTTTTTAGCAGAGTATTCACTACCCGGTTATGTAATGTTTGAGAACAGCCAAATAAATAAAAATGGAGGTGGCGTTTTATTTTATATCAAAGAAAGTCTTAACCCGACCCTCGTGTCAAAACCTCAAATTGTGAACGTCGACACATCTTTTGTGCTAATAAAGAATAATAAAGGTACAAAAATAATATTTGCGTTAATATACAGACCTCCAGCTCAATCAGTGCAAACTGACCGAGAAATTTACGAACAAATTGCAGATGTAAGTAACTCGCAAGATACCGTAATTTTTGGCGACTTTAATTTACCTGTGACCAAGTGGGGCGATACTCTTACTTCACACTCCGGACATGACTTGTATACGAACTTGCAAGAGAGTTCGCTTTATTAATTTGTTCGAACGCCGACCCGTGGTAATAACGTTCTTGACATTGTACTTGCAACAAAAGAAGAATTAATAGAGAATTTGAATGTTGGTGATGAATTCAGTAACAGCGACCATCGTACGATAACTTTCACTTTAAAGTTTACTAGTAACGAACCAAATAGTAGCATCGAAAAAGTCCCTAATTTCAAGAAAGCAAACTTCCATAAACTTAGAGCTATGTTTAAAGAAACTGACTGGAGCTTTTTAATTAACAATAACGACATAAATACATCTTGGAAGTTATTCGAAACCACTTACCTAAAAGCAGTGCAAGACTGCATACCATCGAAAATACGGCGTCCAGGCCATAATAATAAGCCCAAATGGTGGAATAAAGATATTTCAAACTGCCTGCTTGCTAAAAATTTTGCTAATGATAGATTAAAATCCTCACAAAATGACGAAGAACGGGTAAAATTTGTAGAGCTACGACGCAAAGCCAAAAAGTTAATTAAGCAAAGTAAAAAGACCTTAGAGTTACATATTGCGAATCAAAGTAAAACAAACCCGAAAGAATTCTATAGTTATATCAGAAAGAAAAAAGTAGTTACTTCAACTGTTGGACCGTTAGGTCGATGAAAATGGAGAATACACCAAAGACGAAGTACAAATGAGTAATGCCCTCAATACCTTCTTTGCATCAGTTTTTACAACAGAAGACCTCAGTGATATCCCTACACCATCGCCGATTCAGATTGATAATTCAGATGTTCTAAGCAATATCACCGTTACAGAGAGAGAAGTATTGAATTGTTTAGATAAACTCAAGGTAAATAAAACGCCAGGACCTGATACAATCTCGCCTAGAGTTCTAAAGGAAGCTAAGAATGAGCTCTCCAAACCACTGACATTACTATTCATTAAATCCTTGCAGTCTGGAACTATGCCTGATCAGTGGAAGCTAGCCAACGTAACACCGATATTCAAAAAAGGCAGCAAATCCCTACCCAGTAACTATCGTCCAATTAGCTTAACCTCAGTTGTATGTAAAATGCTAGAAACGGTCATACGAGACAGACTCGTAAATCACTTAGAGGAAAATAACATACTTAAAGATACTCAACACGGCTTTCGTAAAAAACGTTCCTGTTTAACAAACCTCTTAGACTTCTTCCACGATATCCTCAACCTCTACGATGAGAGTAAAGCTGTAGATATTATATACCTTGATTTTCAAAAGGCCTTTGACAAAGTTCCCCACAAACGTTTACTGCTAAAACTAAAAGCGCATGGAATACAAGACGGTGTGTTGAAATGGATAGAAAATTGGCTCAGCAACAGAAAGCAAAGGGTAGTCATAAACGGTAAGGCATCTAAATGGACCAATGTAAGTAGCGGGGTACCCCAGGGATCGGTACTAGAACCAATTCTCTTTCTAATTTACATCAACGACATAGATGAGGGTCTCACCTGCACAATCTCAAAATTTGCTGATGATACAAAAATTGCAAATAGCGTACTCTCAAAAGAACAAGTTGACGATATGCAACACAATCTAGATAAATTGTCATGTTGGGCCCAAATTTGGCAAATGAGTTTCAATGCGGATAAATGTAAAGTACTACATGTCGGATACCTAAATGAGAAAGCAAACTATTCGATGAATGGCACTCAGCTTAAGAATGTAAACAGAGAAACCGATCTGGGAGTAACAATATCGAGTAACCTAAAACCGAGTCAACAATGTTCAGAAGTTGTTAAGAAGGCAAACAAAATAATTAGCTTTATAGGCAGGTCATTTGAGCATAAATCCAAAGAAGTTATCCTGACCCTTTACAATTCCTTAGTCCGCCCTCTTCTGGAATACTGCGTTCAATCCTGGTGCCCTTATTACCAAAAAAATATAAACAAGCTAGAACGAGTTCAACGTAGAGTTACCAAAATGATACCTAGCCTAAAGAACAAACCATACGAAGAGCGTCTTAGAGAATTAAATATATTTCCTTTAACCCAGCGCAGATTAAGAGGTGACTTAATTCAAGTGTTCCAAATCATCAAAGGCATCGACAATATGAACTGTAGTAAGTACTTCACTATCGACCAATCTAATTACACGCGGGGAAACGGTTGCAAAATTATTGGTAAATCTTTTAACTCGCACGAATCTATGAATTTCTTCTTCAATCGAGTTGTCAACTTGTGGAATGGGCTTCCCCGAGACGTTATAGACTGCATCACCGTTGATTCATTTAAACTCCGCCTAGACAAATATCTCTCATCAAACCCGCGACTGACTGCGTTTGTAAATGAATAACTTTATTTTATCCCCTCCTCAGTTACTAACCCATCTGTCCTCTACTAACTTCCTAATCCTGCCACGGACATTAGTTCCAGGGCAGTAATTCCCTTTCCAATGTTCCCTTACCCACTCTAAACCACTGTTTGGACACTTGATCCTCAGTGTTTTGGAGGACAAGCAACCTAGAAGGGTCACTAGATCTGTTGTTGCTTGATTTCCTTTGTACTCCTTTGTACATACCGTGGATCGTGTGGAGTGGCAAGGGTTGAAGTGGCACCTGGCTTGGCACTTTCAAGATCCAGCCACTCAGTCACTCACTCACTTACTCTTGCCACTCCACCACTCCACCCGAGAGCTACCTATATTTTAGACTGACTGACCTTGTATAATGTATTTCAAACCGATATAGGCCTAACTTAATTTCTCCTATAATGGTAAACTTCGAAAGCTTCATTCTGAATATATATATACAGTATATATATATATATATATATATATATATATATATATATATATATATATATATACCGGTATATATATATATATATACAGTATATATATATATATATATATATATATATATATATATATATATATATATATATATACCGGTATATATATATATATACCGGTATATATATATATATATATATAATTCATATGTAAGCAGATATAGGTACATAGATATCCAAGTGTTTATCCTACAATATTCTACCCTTTATAAATATTTGGGACTTCTTAATACTTCCAGCGTTATTGTAAACATTCGTGTTTAATTAGCTTCTGTATTTGTGAGTGTATGTTTACCAATTTATTAAATTATTATTACCATAATTTGGATTTATATTAATGTGACTTTGAATATTCTTTGCTATTTTTATCGCTGGATACTATAGTCTATTCGCTAAAAGTAGGCGATATATCATGACTACTAACCTCGGTAACTAAAAAAACGATTAGATTAATCGAGCTAATATTTCGACCATTTGGAAACAGTCAGTCAAGGAATAGATGTGAAAATTTACAGCCAATTTGCTCTTGTCCTTTTAGAGTTACAGAGGATAGAGGTCATGATTTCTCGCTTACTTACAGCGAATAGACTATAGTGAAGTACATTGTGTTTAATTTTTATATATGTGGTTTATTTGATGACAAGTATATCTGCTAGGGCTAGGATTCGAACCATACAGTCATGCTTAGGGGAGCCGGATTTCGATTAAAGGTTGGTGAGGAACAGAGGTAGAAGTACCAAATTCCTTCTATTAACCAGACACACACACACACACCGATTATCATTAATATAATTATTTATATTATTATTATTATTATTATGTTGAATTGGGTTTTATGTATTTATATAATTATGTACTACGACCGTATTTTACCTGTAAAATGTAGGTGAGATTGGTAGGTCTCTAGAAATAAACTTAATAGAAGTATGCCAGCATCATAATTAAGTATGGTAATGAAAGTAATAGATAGCTGGGTGCTGATCTATCTTTATACTAAATAGTATGAAAAGATTGCTAACACGGTAACTCCATCGCAGAGTTGGGTATGCCGTTTTGATTTTGGGCAAAACGGCACGTCTACTTTATTATTATTACACACACACAGATTCAGCCCACTTCCATCCCTGACCACACACGCTGAAAAATGTATCTTGCTATTCTAAGTATTATTTCCCAGGCACAGTCAGGAACATGTCTGAAGCCGGCATGCACACAAAAGGGGGGGTTGAGGGGTCGCTTTATCTTGAAGAGCCCTATTGTTGGGGGTTTGGAATGAGGTCACTTGAGGGAGAGAGAGAGAGAGAGAGAGAGAGAGGATGGAGAGGTGGGAGGGAGGGAGAGAGAGAGTGTATGAGAGAGAGAGAGTGTGTGTAAGAGAGAGAGAGAGATTTACGATATGTTAATTAGGATATATGGACACATTTCCCTTTTTCTTAGAAACTATTAATTATTTGTTCACTAACAGTAAGGATACGAACGGTAACAACAAACTGTAATGGTGAGAGAGAGAGAGAGAGAGAGAGTGTGTGTGTGAAAGGGACATGAGTATAAAGGGCTAAAGAGAGAGAGGGGAGATAGTGTGAAAGAGAGACGTAAGCATAAACGGGATAAAGAGATATATTGACGCAGGAAGGGAGAGAGATGGAAAAATAGGAAGAAGAGGATGAAGACGAAGAGAGGGGTGGATTATGAAATGCATTACCTCGGTGATCAAGAGAACAGGGGCAGGTAAGAGAAAGGGAAGCTGTAACCAGGACAGAAATAGATAGAGTAGATGGATGGGTGGATGGATGGATAGATAGATAGGTAGGTAGATATAGGTAGATAGATATATGGATAGATGAATAGATAGATAGATAGAGAGAGAGCGAGAGTGTGTGTGTGTGTGAGAGAGTGAGAGAAAGTTGGTTAGTTAGTTGGTTAGAGAAAATAAAATTGACTGAGATATAATATGGGGGCAGAGAGCTACGAATCCTCCTCCCCTTGTAAAATTATCCTACTCTATGAGACAGAGAAAGGGGCGAGGGAACGCAAAAGTGGTCCCGGACCCTAAGAATTGGAACTTTAAGGGTTTCTGTTCGGGAGAGTATATTTAAGAGTGATATTATACTCTGTAATAAATGAGAAGATTACTGTAAGAATGCCATACAGAATGAGAGAGAGAGAGAGAGTGTGTGAGTGAGAGTAGGCGGCAAGAACTCATTACAAAGTTGTCTCACTGTTGAGGAAAAAGGAGATGAGTAAAAACGATGAGGTTGCATGTAAAGGAGAGATGGGTCCATAAAAACACCAGAGAAACACCACATATACAGCATAGAACATAAAACATACAGCATACAACATACAACATATTATACATACAACATATTAATATATTTGTATCTGAATGTTTGTGTGCTTGCTTTTTGTGAGGCTATAATTATGTGTTCTTCTCCTGTCACCTTGTTTTCCTTTCTCGTGTCTCTTACTGATCCTCCCTACCCCTTGTGGGAGTAAGGGCTGGCTACTGACTTGACTGATTGACTGACTTTAGGGGAGGCAGTTGGTTTTTCGAGTCCTCCTCCCTCATGTTTATCCCTATTAGTTATGAGATTTGAAGACATTCGCCCCATTAGTTTGGCGATTTTCAGACCTTTTGCCCCATTTCTTTGTCAATAGTATGACCTTTCGTGCCATTTAGGTGTCGATTTTTTCCTGGCGAGTGATAGCGAGCCTATATTTCAAGAGGAATTGGCCTTCGGCCGGAACATTTTTCTACCAAAAAATTTACAAATTGATATTGAAGAGGGGTCTTGTTGGTGTTTATATAAATGTGATAGAGGTTTAGAGAGCAAAGTAAACCCTTCCTTAAACCACTGAGCCGAACCAGTAAATTATGGTGCACAATACCGTCTGAGCTCCCTTAATAATATTTAATGATAACGATGATACTGGTAATCGTAATAATAAACACAATAATAATAGCTCTAATAACAAGCAGGAAGTGACGTACAATTAAAGAAAACAGTGTACCAACCAAGACACATACTGAGATAAACCATCCATCCAGTTCCTAAAAAAGGTGCCTCTTCAGATCCATCAAACTACAGACCAATAGCTATAACTTCCACTCTTGGTAAAGTCTTTGAAATTATATTAAATAATCACATAATTAAGCATCTTGAGAATAATAAATTAATCAGTGATAGGCAATATGGTTTTAGACGATGTCGATCAACTGCAGACATGCTTTGCCTTCTTACGCATCAAATCAACCAAGCTACAGACCAACATGGTGAAACACATACAATAGCACTGGATATATCAAAGGCATTTGATAGAGTCTGGCATCAATCCTTATTGTCGAAGATGTCACACTACGGCCTTGCATCATTAGTTCCACTAATTTCTTCTTATCTTCATAACAGAAAAATACGTGTAATGGTAGATGGCCTTTATTCTCAATTTCACTCAATAAATGCTGGTGTTCCCCAGGGATCAGTTTTGGCCCCAATTCTGTTCCTCATTCATATCAATGATCTCATAATATCTACCACTCATAATCCAATACATTCCTACGCAGATGACTCAACACTCCACAGTTCCTTCACATTTACCAATTCTTTCACCCAACCCGATCTTATAAATTCAAAAATAAACACTGTAATTTCTCTGAACCAGGACCTTTCTAGAATTAATGGATGGGGACAAAAGAATCTAGTTTCCTTTAATGCACAGAAAACCAAGTACATTCAATTTTCTAACCGACAGAATCTCACTGACTCCCATATATTTTTTAATGATGTAAATATTCCCACTTCCCCTAGTATTGACATTCTCGGTGTAACATTAACTACTAACTTGAGCTGGACACATTATGTTAGAAGCATTGCTAAGAATGCCTCTAAAAAACTGGGACTCCTGTACAGAGTTCGAGAATTCTTCACTGACGAGCAGTTGGCCGTGATATATAAAAGTCATGTGCGTTCTCAGATGGATTACTGTTCACCTCTGTGGGGTGGAAGTGGAGTGGTTGCATTGAGGCAGTTGGACAAAATTCAAAATAAAGCTATTAGATTAATCAATAACCCTGCAATCACACAGGACCTTCCTACATTATCCATACGAAGAAACGTTGCATCCCTTGCATTATTCTACAGATATTTTCACAGCAATTGTTCCGAGGAACTTGCTTCAATTGTGCCGCCTCTCCACATCTTTCCCCGTAGAACTAGGGCAGCTGAGAGCGCCGATTAATTTACACTTTCTCCTCCACAATGCAGAACTTCTGCTTATCAGAATTCATTTATCCCCAGAGCTACTACTCTTTGGAATTCACTTCCCTCGAATTGCTTTCCACAAACTTACAATCTACAAATGTTTAAATCCAGTTGTTACAAACATTTTATGAATGGAGGATGCCTTTAGGCACATGGACCTTTTTGTTTTATCTGTGTTTTTCCTTCCTCCGTTCATTGTCTCTTAAAAAAAAAAAAAAAAAAAAAAAAACACACACACACACACACACACACACACACACACTGAGTAACTGAGTAACACACACACACACACACACACACACACACACACACACACACACACTATGAATGAAGTAATAACAGTTAGGGCCTAAGTTTTTTATTCTCGAGATTATAATGTTGGATGATGGCAGGACAATGAAAAAAAAAGTAAAGAAAAATAAGAGCGAAGGCCAACGGGATTACTGAGTGAATAGAGAGAGAGAGGATGATGATGATGATGATGACTATGGAAGGACAATGCATGCATAATCATCTGGCAGATATAATAGTCAGGCCAACGTGAATGTTGAGAGAGAGAGCGCGCGTGGGTGTGTGAGAGTGAGTGCATGAATATCGGTAACTACTGCATGGAGAGAAAAGGAGGATTTTCTGGGTACCTTCTACAGAGAGAGAGAGAGAGAGAATAACAATAACGATAACTACTACATGGAAAGAGAGAGAGAGAGAGAGAGAGAGAGAGAGAGAGAGAGAGAGAGAGAGAGAGAGAGAGAGAGAGAGAGTGTGTGAGTATGAATAACGATAACTATTGCATGGAGAGAAAAGGCGGATTTTCTGGGTACCTTCTACTGAGCCCAGGTACAGGCTCGGTCAAAAGTGGTATCCTGCCTTCACAACTCCTAACTGTGTTTCCTTCTATTGCCATCAAGTATATTAAGGGACCTATTGCCCATTTGTTAAAGCTTGTGAGAAATTGAATATAGAGATTGAATATGAAGGGTTTTTGTTCGTGTAATTTAAAGACTTATTATTTTTACATAGTAGCGACAGTCAATGTGGGAATTAGAAGCGCAACACACACGGTTCTTGGGGTGACCACCAGGTGGAGAATGACGCTTGGTAGCCTAACCAGAATATTTTATAGGACATAAAGAAATATACCAAGATTATGCGTTATATACTATTAGCAGCCATGAGTATGATTTTTTAAGCAGTTTTCGTTTGTTTAATTCGTAGCATATTCGCCCTTTGTAATATAAAACTAGATTTATCTAAATGTCTCAAACCTTTGTACAACATATTTTATTGTTTCATTATTCCTTTATTCAGAGGTTTATGAAGTAAATAATTCATAAAATGTAAGTGTCTTAGAAGTGTTTGACATATATAATGTTTAAACCTGACATAGAGTAGGAATTTATATTAGTTCATAAAATCAGATAGGCTTTACCAAGACAAGGTCTCGGCCTTATCTTTACGGTACAATAACTTCTGCCCGTAAACGCGTGTGTGTTTGTTTACAGGGAGATAGTATAGTGGGATTTCCTAAAAAAGGCCCTCTATAAGAATCAAGGAGCATTTTTGGGTAAAAGTTGGGAACCAGACTTTTTAGCATAATTCAGGCATGCCGAATTCGATAAACCCGGTTCCCAAGTGAAATTTTGAGTTTTGACCGTCTCTATCTATCTATCTATTGCCTGACGCCGTGATCCCCGAAGGGGTGGCCACGAACGAACCGCCCCCATGCACCTCTGTCCCCAGTCAGTCGACGCCCCTCCCCCCAACCAGCACCGCCTTCATTCATGTAGTTCCTCACTCCATCCTTCCACCTCATATTCGGTCTACCTCTCCCCCTCTGTCCCTCCACCTCGCTCTCGTACACCCTCTTAGTCATTCTCTCGCTTTCCATACGTTCCATATGGCCGAACCATCTCAAGTTGTTCCTTTTCACACTTTCCAGCACATCTACCTCCACACCACACCTCCTTCTTACTTCCTCATTAGTCTGTCTATCCCTCCATGTAATTCCGCACGCACTCCTTAAGTAATTCATTTCCACTGCTCTCACTCTTGGTCTGAGTCTCTCAACCAACGTCCATGCTTCGCTTCCGTAAGTCAGTGTCGGGATTACCACACTGTCATGCAAGGACTTCTTCACTTCCATACTGACCACCCTATTTCTTGTTACTGCTTTTAGCGTTCCTACAACCCTCTTCCCCTGTTGTACCCTCTCCCGCACCTCTTCATCCATAGTCCCATCTTTACTCAACACACTGCCCAGATACTTAAAAGAGTTGACGATCTCCATAGCCTGACCGTTCAGCTTCACCTCACACTCTGTGACTTCACCCCTTTCGAAGACCATAACCTTGCTCTTCCCCGTATTTACCTTCAAATTCCGTTTTTCGCACACTGTTCCAAACTCATTTACCAGACCCTGCAACTCCCATTCATTATCACTCATCAGAATGTATCATCCGCAAACAGCAGTATAGGTAGCTTCCACTCAATTCCCTCCCTTTTCAGCGATACACCAACATCCACTGCTCTTGATAGTATTTCTTTCATAATTCCATCCATATATACAGTAAACAACCACGGGGACATCACACACCCCTGTTTCAAACCAACATTCAGGTCAAAGAACTCGCTCTGCTCACTCTCCACACGTACTGCCGCCTTTGCACCCTCATACATGCTCTTCACTGCTTTCAGCAACTTGCCCTCTACTCCGTATATTCTAAGTACTTTCCACAAACCTTCTCTATCCACTCTGTCATAGGCCTTCTCCAAGTCCATAAAGGCAACATACACCTTTTGTTTCTTCTCCAGATACTTCTCCACAACACAATTCAGGGTAAAAATCTGATCTACACATCCTCTTCCCTTCCTAAAGCCTCCCTGCTCGTCGCCTATCCATTTCTCCGTTCTCACTCTCACTCTCTCAATCACTACCCTACTGTATACCTTCCCTACTACGCTTAGAAGACATATTCCTCGGTGGTTACCACACACTCCTCTTTCCCCTTTGCCCTTATATAGGGGGACTATTATGCCAGTCTTCCAGTCATCGGGTGCACTCCCCTTCTCCCATGCTAGTTTGCACATTTTCCATACCCATTCTATCACTATCTCACCACCATACCTCAACATTTCCCCACACACTCCATCTGTTCCTGGTGCTTTCCCCAACTTCACTCTTTTCATGGCTTCCCACACTTCTGACCTCCTGATCCCCACCTCCTCCTCCACTACTTCTCTTCTTCTCCCTCCCATACCATATCCAGCTATGTTTGCTGGCTCTTCATTCCTTTCATTTAGCAACTCACTGAAGTACTCCCTCCATCTTTCGACTCTCTCTTGCTTCTCGGCTAGCATTCTCCCATTCTTATCTTTCACACCCTTACTGTTTCCCTTGCTACCTTCCCTAACTTTCTTGACTTCTTTCCAGAACAGTTTCTTACTCTCCCTCCATTTTACACTCAGATTCCTTCCAAATTCCTCATCTACTCTTCTCTTACTTTCCTTCACTACTCTCTTCACCACCCTCTTACTCTCCACGTACCTCGCTCGTTTCTGTCTCTCGGAATCTTCATTCCCTCTACTACCCAACCACTCTCTATATGCTTTCTTCTTTTCTTCCACAGCTATTCTTACCTCTTCTGTCCACCATGCTGTACCTTTCACTCCCCTCCCTCTTCTCCTCACTCCACACACCTCCTCACATGCTGCACATATCTCATCCTTAAACACCTTGCTCATCTCCTCCACTTCCTCCATAACTTCCAGGTCGAACCCACCTAGTCGTCTTTCCACTGCTCTCCTGTACTCCTCCCTGACTTCCTCCTCCTGCAACCTCTCCACCCTCCTCACCATTCCACCCTCCTCTCGCCTCCCTCCCGCTCTCCTCACCCACTTCTTTTGTATCCTAACCTTAGCTACCACTACATAATGATCAGACAGACCCCCTCCAATACCCCTATACACACTAGCATCCATCACAGATTTCTTCATTCGTTCATCCACACATACATAATCAATCAATGACTTTCGTTCCACCACTGTCTTATCCTTCATCGTCAACATCCGTTTCCACGTATACCTGTGGATCATTCTGTGTCGGAAGAAGGTGTTGGCTATCCACAGCCTCCTCCCCACACATACGTCCACAAGTGCACTACCATTCCCATTCACCTCTGATGGTACCCCCCACCCTCCCACCACTCCCTCAACTTTCCTATCACCCACCTTACCATTCATATCCCCAATCAGAAATATTCTTTCGTTCTTGTCAAACTTCTCCAGGCACGCCTCCACATTCATCCAGAACTCCTCTTTCTTTCTTTCAAGTATATCCTCTGTCGGGGCATACACGCATACAATCACCCACGTTTGTATTCCTACTTTCATTCTCACCCACACAATCCTTGAACCCACAGACCCATACTCTCTTACACATTCCTTCCATTTGCTACTTACAAACAAACATGCACCTTCTCTCGCTGTTCCTTCACTCACTCCAGCACACACACCCATTCCACACTCCCACTCTCTCACATCTGAACCTTTCCATTTGGTCTCTGTCATTCCACATACATCCAGCCTGGCATTCACTAACACTTCCAGAACCTCTCTCTCTTTTGTGCCATCATTCATGCCACTAACATTCCATGTAGCCATTCTCAGAATGTCCGAAGGCATGTCCTTAGTCGGTCGTGGTTCGTCAACGTTGGTTCCGTCCGCATCCGAGGCTGTTCGTTCGTTTTTTTTTTGCTTAGACCGTCTAATTTGCATAAACAAAATGGCCGCCAAATTGGAAATTTTTGACACTTCTTGAACCATTTTCTCCAATATCTCTCTAACTAGGCAAGCAAATATCACAAGTGAAGCATCTATACCTATGTTTTGAGGGTCAGGGAATGTCACTGAGGCATTTTTAAAGGAATCAGTAATAAGCCTAGACTTTAATATACATATTAGCGGCTGTCATTAGAGAAAAATCAATGGTTCCCAACTTTACCCCAAGATACTCCTTGATGCTTATGCAGGCAAAACAGGGCAATACCTGTCACTCACCTGAACTATTTATTGGAGTAGACCATATTCATGCAATACAAGGAGTTTGATCATCACTCTGTTGCTGACATGCACACATTGCTGTGCATCGTAACCCAGATTTGCGGCATTTGCACCGACGCATCCTGCATTGTTTCTGGCAGGCACATGAAATAATTTCCAGGCAACTTTGTGGGATCGGACTCAATGACATCAGAATGGGTTGTAGTCCTGAATCGCCATGTTTCCATCCCATGTCTGTGGGTGCAGGAAGCTCAGGTACAGCACAGTGAGCATTTCTCCAAATCATTGCTTGATAGTTTACTCGCATCAAATGGAAGCGGAGAGCATCACGTGTTGGTGGCATTGCTTCTGGTTTGGCAGTCTTTGAGAACAGTATATGCCTTGCTGCATCAACAGAGTCTGTTTTGTGCACATCATATATTCTGCAGACAAACGTTTCTGAAGATCGAATGGTCTCCTCTGTGAGTTCACCGATTCCCAAGTTTATGAGCAATTGATGGTGCTGTTTGAAGACTTTCCATGATGACCTTTTGGTGTGATTTGCGATGTAGGAGGTGGTGTCGCACCCGGTTAATGCATGAAATGGTAAAAGAGTTGTTGTTGAATCTCTTGGTAGGTTGTTGAAAACTGCATCAATGGGTATATATCGCCTTTTCTTGGTGGTACCAGACATCATTCAGAGGTGTTCACATTGTACACGTGGGAAGTGGGAAACCAAAAGCACGAGAACATCAGTGTCCCTTGATGACACAACAACTGTATTGAACTGGCTGTGCACAGCATGTAACACCAACCTAGTGTCAGCTTCTTCATGTGTGGCTCTCAGTTGAGTCAAATCAGTGATCGTCTTTGATGACCTAACCTCAATTTCTTCTCTGAATCCCCCGGCAACTACAATCTCCTTATCATCAGGTGCCTGAGAACACAGTTCCTCAGACAGGAAATTTGCAAGATCAGCTTTATTAGCAGGGAGCGACACAAAGTTAGTCCATTTTTTTGGAAGAGGCACATCACGTCCCTCAACAATTCGTCTGATTGGTCGATCTGCTTTCGTGCGTCGTGTCCTTGTACCACCCTTGATTGTCTCTTCTCTATATCTGTCGAACACAATGTCTACCCATTGATAGTTAGAACCTGCCTTTAATACTGCTCTTACGTATGTGTCGGCCAAATCCCCAAAGGTCATTGCATTGTCAGGCTTTCCCAGAGCAACCACCAGTGCTTGTCCATCAATGATTAGGCAGGATGATGAGTCGTGAAGTTCAATAGCTTCAGGGCAGATTATGTCTTCCGTTAACTTATCTGCCAGTATGGACTTATTTCCAGTGCGGAGTGTACCATTCATTTCAGCGAGTGATACAGGAACTGGCAGAAGCTCGTGCTTTAGGACAGCTGGCAAGTCAACTGGACGACCTGCCTCATCGGCAGTAAGAAGGCGTTGAAGCACGTTTCTATCTGCCTTCAGGATAGTTCTCTTGTCTTTCTCTTTATTGTCTTTGACCACTTCCCCGCTGCCATGTTGCCATTTGAGTTGCATGGAAAGTATTTTTTCCATCAAGTGTCTCATCAAGAATGTCAATGTTATCTGCAGTGTAGTGGATAAATTCATTGGCTACAATGTTTGGTGGAATAATGGCCCCGGTTGCTTGGTCCATAGATTTCAGGGTGCTCTCAGCTAAGGAAGTGTCTACTTGCAACACCTGTTCATAGCTCAAACAGTGGCCTGCCTTGTGGAACAACTCCACCAGATCTTTTGATCGTGTGGCTTGATGTAGTGTATTGGCAAGACCAATATGTTTGGGAGTCCATTTTCTGCCGCCGCTCATACAGTAAACTAGATCCTGTGCTACACTCAGAACTCTGCCTTGGACAAGATCTTCATTTTTTTCAGAACTATCATCTTCTAGCACCTCTTGACCACCAAAGATTAGTCTCAATAGCATATATAAACTATCTGGAATGCATTGAATCGCTTCATCTTCACTTACAGAGAAACCTTTGTGACCCAGAAATTCCATCATGTCTCCACGAATTCTCAGCGCTACATGTACAAGTGATAGGAAAATGTCATCCTGAGGCACATATTGAGGCAACATTTTCTCAGTCTCCTCAATTTCTCTCATTTCCAAAACTGCAGTATGCTGATACTTTGTGGGAATCAGCATGGTTTTTCTCTCGGATGTGCTCCTGTCAAGAGGTTGGAAGAAGTTGAAAATGTCTCCCAGCTGTGACTGCAACTTTTCCTTGAAGGTTGTCCTTCTACTGTAGTAAGACGGTTGAATTATGGTTGACGATTCTTCAGCAAGCTCCTTATACCGTTCCTAGACATCATTCAGCAGGATAACGTGCCCTCTGTCTGCAGATTGTTGCAACTCTTTGTAGAGCCATACCATCGCAAGGTCTGTATTGTCCGAGTCCAGCTTTGTTTTATTGGTAGATCTGGTGAATGCTCTTAGACACTTCAAGTGGTATTTGGCTTCAGCTGCAATTAAGTCAATCACTCCAGCCAATCGAAGGCCAATTTTGTAGTCGAGAGGGGAAGCTTCAATTATCTGATCACTCATTTGTTTTGTCATTACTGAGATCAACCGTGCCTTCAAAACAACAGTTTGACAGAAAATGCATAAGTTCCAGTTTACTGGTTCCACGTGCCTTCGCAATGAACATCTGTTACCAATGCTGCTGCAACTTGCTTCTTGTTTTGAATCCACTGCCTGCATCTTCCGCAAACGTTCAAGTTTACTTTTGTCCGTGAAGTGGGCATAGCACATTTTGTGCCACACAAGAGTTTCGGCTTCAGCAGAATCCAAGACATTCTCAAGACGGTCAATCACATCGATATTTTTAGTGTCTCTAAGCTTTCTTCTGGTACTGGCAGCATCCCTGACTTTTGCGAGTCCATGGTCACTTGCATTACTAGGAATAACACTGGCTGTGTGAGTTTGGCAGAAGATGCACAAGCTGTAATCTACAGGTGAAGGCCTCTTCAAAGTAACTACTGGATCCATTGTAGTCTGCAAATAAAAGAAACAATTAGTATTAGTATTAGCATTAGATATTGGAGAAATTGATTTTTCTATAATTGCAACCACTAATTTGCACATTTACGTGAAGGCTTATCACTAATCACTTTAAAGATGCCTTAATCACATTCTCTGACCCTCAAAACATAAGTATAGACACTTTATTTGTCATTTTTGCTTGCCTAGTTAGAGAGATATTGGAGAAAATGGTTCATGAAGTGTCAAAAATTTCCAATTTGGCGGCCATTTTGTTTATGCAAATTAGATGGTCAAAAACTCAAAATTTCGCTTGGGAACCGGGTTTATCGAATTCAGCATACCTGAAATATGCTAAAAAGTCTGGTTCCCAACTTTTACCTAAAAATGCTCCTAACATTCACATTTTTCAGAAATCCCACTACTCTAAGAGGGGGGAGAGGGATGGAGCCGTGAGGGAGAGAGTGTATCGTACGTCTGGCAGTGATGAGTGAAGAGGTACAGTATTGTCATATCCTCGATCATATATTTCCGTATCTATTTTCAGTGATTTTAACAATAGTTAAGCTTACTGACAGTAGTTTATTCAACTGTAAATAATTTTACTATAACATGTGTTTATTAGATATACTATTTATATAAGGATTTGGTGCTTAGAAGCTTAACACATTCCTACTTTACAAGAAATGTCTGGATTCTCATAAATGTATTTTGTTCACCATGTGTAATGATTATAGGGTTATAGTTGATACATACATTATTTATGTGTGCACAAATAGATATGTTACTATAATAATAATGTATACACCACTATTGTCCAACACCATATGCACCACAGACACTTTAGACTTGCGGGCGCCTCTGGCACCCAGGCCTGTGGAGGCAGCAAGTCCTTCAGTTCACACCAGACTCTCACAGAACCAACTAGCGTCTCGGCGCTCCTGTACTCAACCCTAGCCAATAAAGGATTGAAGAGTACTGGTGTTATATCTCCATTCATCTTTATTATATGGCGCAGTGTATATCAGTATCTGAACCTACATGGAGAACCTGCACTACCTAGCTGAGGCTGCAGCGGCTGTGGAAGCCGGCTTGCCGCCATGCGGTCCCCACCCGGCTACATCTACCTCCCAACCGGTCGAGCCTTCATTACCCGATGCCCTGTCTCCATACCCATCCATCGTCTACTTGAATGAAAGGATCGACGCCCTCCAATCGAGTATCGCCACCTTTCTACAGCATCACCAGGACCAGCAGCATCTACAACATCGCCCCGCGACAGCTCCACCACCGCCCCGCCAGGATCTCCAGCCCCACCAGCCTCTACAACATCAGCCCCAGGCCAGTAATGTTACCCACCAGGCTGACCCATCCTTTGCCTCACACCCCACCAGTGATACACTTATTCATCCCTCTACACAGACACCCACACCTCATACATCTCCCCATGTCTCAGTGCCCTACCATATGCCAGTTACCCATGTCTCAGTGCCCCACCATATGCCAGCTACCCATGTCTCAGTGCCCCACCATATGCCAGCTACCCATGTCTCAGTGCCCCACCATATGCCAGTTGCCCATGTCTCAGTGCCCCACCATGTGCCAGTTATTCCCCACATGTCTTTATTACATAATATGAACATGACTAATCCCTTTACCCACCCTCTCAAGAGCGAACATCCCACACCCTCCCCACCTGACGGCCAGGCCCACACTGGTGTCGGTAGCGACGGTCGGTATTACGGCGGCCATTATGCCCCCCCTGGCTATCGTACGGCTGGCACCAACCCTCACGGCGCAGCCCCTTCTGCGCATGACATCATCATACCACCACCACCACCTCCACCTCCACCACCACCACCACCTCAAGTCCCTTCCTACCCAGCCCAGCCACGCCCCGCCCCGCCCCGCCGGGCTGCCCCTACGCGGCCCCAGGCCGCTTTACATATGCCGGGACACGCCCTACGCAAATTCTGGGCTGATTGGGAGGTCTACAAGCGGCTCGTCCTTCTACCACCTCACGAGGCTACCATCGAGCTCTACCAGACGTGCGACCCCGCCCTTCAGAGCGCCATATTTGCTCACAATCAGGCGTTCTCCTCATTGCCAGAAATCGACCTAGCAACTCTCATCACACAACTCGTCCACCGACAACGGAACCGCGCAGCCGCTCGCCACCACTTCCGGTCTCTTCTCCAACAACCTACTGAACAGATCCGGGACTACGTCACACGTATTACGGAGGCCACTTTGGACTGTGGCTTTACCTGCCCCTGTTGCCACACTGATGTCTCTGACGAGCACATACGGGACCAAGTGACTATCGGGATTAGTGATTCGTCCCTTCAGCAAGATGTTTTAACTAAAGACCGCACCCTACCTACCTTACAAGATGTTATCAACTACTGTGTGGGGTTCGAATCTGCGGCACTCGATCAGACGGCAATGCAACCGGGGGTACATGCTGTGAAATCACCATACCAGCGTCTCAAGAGTACTTACCCACGCCCCGCCCCTATCCAGCCCCCCGCCCAACCTACTCAGCCCCCGTCGCCCGCCCCACCACCTCCCCACGTCGGCCCCACTTCATCTCCCTCACGTTGCTCCGGGTGTGGCCTATCTTCACATTCACAAGCCCAACGATCTTCGAAGTGTCCTGCATGGGGCAAGACCTGCACGGCGTGTAATAAACCTAACCACTTTGCCAAGGTTTGTAAATCCACCTCTTCCCAGTGCAGTGGGTGCGGCCTATCCACACACTCTCGAGCCGAACGCCCATCCAAATGCCCTGCTTGGGGCAAGACCTGCCCGTCGTGCAACAAACTCAACCACTACTCCACAGTTTGTCACTCCACGCCCTCACCTTCATCCGCGGCTGTTATCATTGGTACTATCAAACAGGCTGTTAACAAACCACCACCCGCACGGCTCCCCTCCTTGCCCATTACAATTTCTACTGCCATGTCGCCCCACTCTCACCCCACCAGCGTCACGGCCCACCCTGACACGGGTGCCCAAGTATCTGTGGCTGGTTTGCAATTACTACGGGCACTGGGCCTCCAACGCCACCACCTACAGCCTACACACCAACGGATCACGGCCGTGGGGGGTCACACTCTCCAGGTCCTGGGTTATGTGCCGACTACCATTACCGCCACTGACGTTGCCGGCACCCCCTACACTACTGATGATGATATTTTTATTATTCAGGCACAGTCACCGTTATTTATTAGCATTTCAGCTTGTAGGGCACTACATATCATCCCTCCCGACTTCCCCACACCTACCCCCTGCATGGCCGCCCACACAGCCCAACCACCACCCACCTTGACCAGGACCCCTCCACCACACCGGCCTACTTCCCTCCCCTTCCCACCTAACGACCTGCACCTGTCTGACCTTCGTGACTGGTTCTTGTCACAGTTTGCATCTTCAGCATTTAACACCACCAGCGGCCCACTCCCCACGATGTCTGGCCCTCCTATGCACATCCACATCAAGCCTGGCACATCTCCACGTGCCGTGCACACCCCTGCCCCTATACCACATCATTGGAAGGCCCAGGTCAAAGCAGATCTCGACAGGGATGTCGCACTGGGCATTATTGAGCCTGTCCCCATCGGTACCCCTACTACCTGGTGTTCTAGGATGGTGGTGGTCGCCAAGAAAACTGGACAACCCCGCCGTACAGTTGACCTGCAGGCACTCAACCACGCCTGCCTTCGGGAGACACATCACACCCCGAGCCCATTCAACTTGGCCCAATCCATCCCTGCAGGCACTCGTAAGACGGTCCTAGACGCCTGGAATGGATACCATGCTGTTCTACTCGACGAATCCAGCAGGGAGGCTACAACTTTTATCACAGAATTTGGGCGTTACAGGTATATCAGGGCCCCTCAAGGCTACTTGGCAGCTGGCGACGCCTATACCCGACGCTTCGACGCAATCATACAGGCTGTCCCTCGTAAGGTGAAGTGTGTCGACGACTCCCTTTTGTGGGACTCTTCAGTCGAGGAGGCATTTTGGCACACTTTTGATTACCTGGCCCTCTGTGCAACCAACGGTGTCACTTTCAACCCTGACAAGTTTACCTTCGCCGCCCCTTCAGTTGACTTTGCCGGACTCACCATCACACACACTGGAATTAAGCCATGCACGTCCATGATTAAGGCCATCCGTGACTTTCCCACGCCCACAGACATCACGGGAGCCCGGTCGTGGTTTGGTCTCGTTGAACAGGTCGCCTGGGCCTTCAGCATCAAACCGGAAATGGCGCCCTTCCGGGAACTTGTGCAGTCCAAAACCCCCTTCCACTGGGATGAGGCACTCGACCGTACCTTTGCCACATCTAAGGACCACATCACACACCTGGTTGAGGAAGGGGTCTGCTCCTTCGAGATCGGCAGACCCACGTGCCTCGCCACAGACTGGAGCAAAACCGGCCTTGGCTTCCTCCTACTCCAACAACATTGTTCCTGCCCCACCGCATCTGCCCCCACCTGTTGCAAGGTCGGTTGGAAACTTATCTTCGCCGGCTCCCGTTTTACCACACCTGCGGAGTCCCACTACGCACCCGTCGAAGGCGAGGCTTTAGCAGTGGCTGACGCCCTTGACAGATGCAGAATGTTTGTCCTGGGCTGCCCTGACCTCGTCGTCGTCGTGGATCACAGACCTCTACTGCACATCCTTAACGACCGGTCCCTTGACAACATACCAAACCCTCGCCTGTTCAAAATTAAGGAACGTACCCTACGATACCAGTTCATCATTCAACATACGCCTGGCAAATGGCACCGCGGCCCTGACGCTGTCTCCCGCTACCCGACCAGGCCCTCCGCGGACGCCCATGATGTGCATAGTGCGGCCGCCAGTGAGCTCGATATCCACTCAGTTGCCTTGGCCTCCCTCACCATGCTCGCCGCCATACCTGACCCAGTTGTATCATGGTCTGACCTTAAATCTGCCGGCCAACAAGACAGCGAGTATACCTCCCTTCTTCAGACCATCCCCGAGGGCTTCCCGGACTCCAGAGAGGCGACCGCCCCACAACTACGACAGTTCTGGGGTGTTAGAGACCGCCTCACTTCCGTCGACGGGGTAGCCCTCATGGATCAACGACCAGTCATCCCCCATCATCTTCGGTCCAGAGTTCTCGAGGCCCTTCACTCAGCTCATCAGGGTATGACTGGCATGAAGGCCCGTGCACGTGCGAGTGTTTACTGGCCAGGTATTGACAAGGCCCTACGCAACTGCCTGGATACCTGCCACTACTGCCGCGCCCACGCCCCGTCCCAGCCGAAAGAGCCACTCATGTCATCTGACCCACCCCAATGGCCATACGACCAGGTAGCCGCCGATTTTTTTCAGCACCAGGGCAAACACTACCTGGTCTACGTCGATCGCTTCTCCAGCAATATCCACATCTTCTACCTGCCACCAGGTAAATGTGATGCTCACCACCTCATCTCGGCGTGCCGTACCCTCTTCACCCACTACGGAGCACCCCGGGTACTGGCGAGCGATGGTGGGCCCCAGTTCACAGCCGGGGACTTCCAAGAATTCCTGGCACATTGGGGTGTGTCACAACGGGTCAGCTCTGCGTTCTACCCTCAGTCTAATGGCCGCGCCGAGCTGGCTGTTAAAGCAGCCCGCCGCATCATCGCGGCTGTACATCCCCCACTGGCTCTCTAGACAACAACGCCGCAGCCCGCGCCCTCCTCCAATACAGGAACACACCCCTCTCGACCATTGACAAGTCACCAGCTCAACTTCTCTTCGGCAGGACCCTACGGGACCACGTCCCCTGCAATCCTGCACTTCTCCACCTCCACCCCCACTGGCTTCTCTCGGCCGAAGCTCGTGAGGCAGCCCTTTTTCACCGTAACGCTGCCCTAGCCACATACTATAATGCTTCAGCCCGGCCTTTATCACCACTCCACGTCGGTGACCGGGTCTCCGTCCAGAACCAGGGGGGCAACAACCCAACACGGTGGAACAAGACTGGCACTGTAGTGGAGGTGCATCCACACCGCCAGTATACCATCCGGGTGGATGGGTCGGGGCGAGCCACGCTCCGCAACCGCCGCTTCCTACGACAGCTTCGTCTACCGCCCTCCACTCAACCTACACCGCCCGACTCCACCATCGCCTCGTCGGACGCCAATAGGGGGGGGGAGATATAATAATAATGTATACACCACTATTGTCCAACACCATATGCACCACAGACACTTTAGACTTGCGGGCGCCTCTGGCACCCAGGCCTGTGGAGGCAGCAAGTCCTTCAGTTCACACCAGACTCTCACAGAACCAACTAGCGTCTCGGCGCTCCTGTACTCAACCCTAGCCAATAAAGGATTGAAGAGTACTGGTGTTATATCTCCATTCATCTTTATTATAGTTACTACCAAAAAAATACCATTTGTGAATGGAGTGTCTTTTAAATGAAGCTGATTATATTATTGAGTTGCCAAGTAAATTACCACTTGTCCAAGGGTCCCACGACAATGCGACAATTTTCCGACTGGTGGTCAGCACATGAAGCTTGTGTGTATCGCTTCTGATTACGGAGACAGAACACAACTTTTGGCCGTGACTTTAACGTGCAAATAGGAAGGAAGAAAGGGAAGATAAGGAGACAAGGAAGGATGAGAAAAGAAAGTTATTGGTATGACGAATCGGTTTGTGGGGCTACTCTTCTATGTTGGTTGGTTTGTTGGTTTGGTTTGTCGTGCGTGTGTGTGTGTGTGTGTGTTTGGTATGTGTATGTGTTTGTTTCTTGTCTTTGAGTGTGAGAAATTATAAAGGAAAAAAACGATGATAGAATAAATATGAATGGAACAAACCAGGGAAAAAGTGTATCTTATAGGGGGTGACCTGCTTTATTATAGGGGGTGACCTGCTTTATTATAGGGGGTGACCTGCTTTATTATAGGGGGTGACCTGCTTTATTATAGGGGGTGACCTGCTTTATTATAGGGGGTGACCTGCTTTATTATAGGGGGTGACCTGCTTTATTATAGGGGGTGACCTGCTTTATTATAGGGGGTGACCTGCTTTATTATAGGGGGTGACCTGCTTTATTATAGGGGGTGACCTGCTTTATTATAGGGGGTGACCTGCTTTATTATAGGGGGTGACCTGCTTTATTATAGGGGGTGACCTGCTTTGTTATAGGGGGTGACCTGCTTTATTATAGGGGGTGACCTGCTTTATTATAGGGGGTGACCTGCTTTATTATAGGGGGTGACCTGCTTTATTATAGGGGGTGACCTGCTTTATTATAGGGGGTGACCTGCTTTATTATAGGGGGTGACCTGCTTTATTATAGGGGGTGACCTGCTTTATTATAGGGGGTGACCTGCTTTATTATAGGGGGTGGCCTGCTTTATTATAGGGGGTGGCCTGCTTTATTATAGGGGGTGACCTGCTTTATTATAGGGGGTGACCTGCTTTATTATAGGGGGTGACCTGCTTTATTATAGGGGGTGACCTGCTTTATTATAGGGGGTGACCTGCTTTATTATAGGGGGTGACCTGCTTTATTATAGGGGGTGACCTGCTTTATTATAGGGGGTGACCTGCTTTATTATAGGGGGTGACCTGCTTTATTATAGGGGGTGACCTGCTTTATTATAGGGGGTGACCTGCTTTATTATAGGGGGTGACCTGCTTTATTATAGGGGGTGACCTGCTTTATTATAGGGGGTGACCTGCTTTATTATAGGGGGTGACCTGCTTTATTATAGGGGGTGACCTGCTTTATTATAGGGGGTGACCTGCTTTATTATAGGGGGTGACCTGCTTTATTATAGGGGGTGACCTGCTTTATTATAGGGGGTGACCTGCTTTATTTCTCTCCTTTGCTCTCTTTCTCTGGTTTGTATCCATACGGTCCAATTCAGCCTACTGTATTAAGACGTTTATCCCCATCCATGTGTCGATTTCTTCCTGGCAAGCGATAGCCAGCCAGTACTGTATGGAGAAATCCGGCTACGCCGGAGACATTTTTCTATCGAAAAATGTACAAATTTAGCCTGCTATCAAAAACATGTTTTAAAATATGCTGGCTAGCTACCGCTTGCCATGAAATAATTGACACCTGGAGGGGGGTAAACGTCTTAAAACAGTAGGCTGAATGAGGCCAAATGGATACAACCAAGAGAGAGAGGGAAAGAGAAAGAAAAACGAGGTGGGCCCCCTTAAAGAATTTTGGTTTTGTTTTGTATCTGTGAATGGTGTGTTTATGGGGCTGAATAGTGAATCAAATAGTAAATTATTCTGGGGTAGGGGAGGGGAGAGAATGTGTAATTGTACCTTTAGAAAGTTTAGAGAGTGAGAGTTAGGGTTAGAGAGTGTGTGTGTTTGTGTGTTTTTTTTTTTTTTTTGTCTGTCTGTCTGTCTGTCGGTAAGGAAGTGTGTAGAATTGCGAGATGTTAACTCCTTGGCAGATGTTCCGATCCCTGGTTCACCTTGGAGCTCTCCCGGGATTCATTCACAGATTACCAGTCCACACCTTTGATACGGGCCAGGTAAGGTTTTATATATCTATACAGTATATATATATATATATATATATATATATATATATATATATATTGTTACGGCTGGATCGGCAATACATATTCGGGATTCTTGATCGTAGGACAGAAATGGCTTATGTGACAACGACACGCTCGATTCCAGTCCCAAATACTATATGCTCCAGACAACAAAAGCACCAACGCCCTACAGAGTTATCGTCTATGGTAACGAGGTACCTTAACTC
Source organism: Lithodes maja (assembly GCA_037953745.1). Lineage (NCBI taxonomy): Eukaryota > Metazoa > Arthropoda > Malacostraca > Decapoda > Lithodidae > Lithodes > Lithodes maja. Next base: position 27,055 of record JBAKBP010014090.1, on the reverse strand, counting down.
GGCGAAAGTGTACAACAGGGGTAGGCTATGAGGCTAAACTCCCTCAGACATTTATAGGTTACGTTATTACTAAAGAAATGCAATACTCAAGAAACTACGTTAATATTAAGCCTCTAATAATGTAGAATAGAAGCAGGCTAAAGGTATGACAGTGAAATGCTAAATGACAAATGTACACGCCTACTTGAAAGCGCGTGCACTAGAATAACTGTCCCCTACTAACATGCACTAGCATGTAGCATACAAGATGTTCATGATCCAGTAGATACCTAATAATACACATGGAAGGAACATAAATAGTAGTCACTTATTGTAATAATGAATCTATACTTGGAATAACTAAAAGGTTGCAGGCAACAGTACTGCGCCGGTAGCCTACTACCGCATAGGCTACTTCGCTTCTCTCACTCTGTCTCCCCTCTGAGTCTGTATGCGCCCTACGCAACAGAACTCCGGACACAGCAGCAAAACGACAGTGCAGTTAATTGATACATGAAAGTATTAATAGTGTTGTCTTGTGTGTGAGTAATGTGTATTGTAAAGTGTTACATACATAAACTTAAAGAGAGCTGCAATGCATAGTAAAATAAAGATATCACCCACTCATCATCCCCATGTGTTCTAGCTAGCAGGCCAAGTCACAGGAACAACGAGTCCCAGCACCGAAAGCGAGAACCCAGGAAAAGACTGTAGAGAACACAAGGACAGATAAATTACGTTACTCTACTATACCGGCACTACGAGCGAGCTGTAGTCTCTGGTACTACAGTCGCTCCTGGCTCGGTAGGCAAATCAAGGCTAAGTCCTCGCCCCTCTACAGACAACTCCTGGGCATGGTCGGGCTCTTACACATGGCACTAGTCTAGTCACAAATTGGATGATGAGCTGGGCATATAACTCGTGAACATGTAGAACGTTCACCAACTATCCTCATCAAGAAGATCGCTGTTCACATTAACCCCTTAAATCTAATACATGTAAATATATGCTTGTCCTAAGAGTAATACGAGAGGTGAGTGCTGAAACTCCTTTAGGACCTCAAGGGAAGGGTATGCATTTAAATAGAGAGAAGAATGAAATGAGAGTAATGTCGTCAGAGAGAAAGAGTGCAACCGTGAGAAATCGGGAGAGAGGGCAAGGGATGTTAGAATCTCAAAGGTTCTAGGCAACCTGATCATGGAACACACAGCGAGCCTCCATGCAATGTGCAGTACGACAACATGGGCAGCCCGGCAGCATATGCAGGCGGCAATGTACTACCAACCCTGTCGCACCTAGCTATAAGCGCAGGGCTGCCAACCGGTCCATACGTCTGGCAACCATTGCTACCCTCTCGCTCTGAAGTCTAACTCACTCTCTCTCTCTGAATTCCTATTATCTCATCTATCAACTTCTCTATTGATACTACATATTAAATGGAAGGTCTCGACATGGCTTAAAACAAAACCCACCACTGGTTAGCAAATGACGAGACCTTTGCAGAGATACAAAGAACATAGTTATACGTTGTCACACTCAATATAAGCAGCCAACACGGCACACGGTACACGGTACACGGCACCGCGGCGATACAGTGGAGTACCAAGGAGTACAATCAGGTTAAGTTGCCACGCACTGGGTGCGTCACAGCCCCCCCAAGATTTTAGATAATCGACCTTAGAAGCATTATCAAAATCTGACAGGCAACCAACCGACCTGCTACCCTTAGCTGCCACTAATTGCAAAAGGTGCACAACAACTGAAGAGTGAATTATACATAAAACACAATATCGCATGCATCATGCTACAACAATAAAGACTTACAAAACTAAAACAAAATTTTCTCGTTTATTTTATTGTTTTATAATCTTTTTGGACGGCGTTATGATAGCCTAATTTTACTCCTGCTCAACCCACACACCGTGCACGACTATCCTGGATCATCAACCCTTGATAGACAATCTGCTAGCACGTTCTCACTCCCGGCAATATGCTGAATGTTGAGATTATACTCTTGGAGCATTAGGGACCACCTGGTCAACCGCATATTCCGATTGTGAAACTGATTTAGGAATTTCAAGGGATGATGGTCCGTATAAATCGTCACTACCGGGCCGTAGGCTGGAACATAAACTTCGAAATGTTTGAGCGACAAAACGATAGCAAGAAGCTCCTTCTCTATAGTCGAGTAATTCCTTTGTGCCGAATTAAACTTGCGAGAAAAGAAGCTCACTGGGTGTTCCAAGCCCTCGGAATCAGTCTGCAGTAACACTGCCCCGGCACCCACACCGCTGGCATCAGTCGCCAGCTGAAAACTCCTGGAGAAGTCTGGGGCTCTCAAAATCGGATGTGTACACAGCAGGTGCTTGACTAGGTCGAAAGCCCTCTGACACTCCGCAGCCCAACAGAACTTCACTGACTTCGACAGTAGATCAGTTAACGGTGCTAAGACAGTAGAGTATCCCCGGATGAAGCGCCTATAATAGCCTATCATACCTAGGAACCGCATGACCTGGCGCTTAGTGGTGGGCCTGGGAAACATATTGATAGCCTGTATCTTGCTCAGGGGGGGGCACACCCGGCCTAACCCGACCACGAAGCCAAGATACTGCACAGTAGCCTTTACAAACTCGCACTTCCTCAGGTTCACCACCAGCCCAGCATCGTGCAACTTCCCAAACAGGGTCTCTAAGTGCCTTAGGTGATTTTCAAAATTGTCATCATACACTATCACGTCATCAAGGTAGACCGTGCAGTTAGGGATTTCGTCACAAATATCGTTCATCAGGTTCTGAAACGTGGCAGGTGCGTTCTTAAGCCCATAAGGCATTACGTTACATTGGTAGGTCTTGCCATCTACCACAAAACCACAAACTTGCTTAGCTCGGTCCGACAGGGGTACTTGCCAGTAGCCTTTTACAAGATCAATTTTAGTAAGGTACTTTGCATTCCCTATCTTGTCCACGCTGTCGTCAACTCGAGGCAAAGGGTAAGGGTTGGTAGTGGTCAAGCCATTTAGCCTACGAAAATCTATGCAGAACCGCACCTTGCCGTCAGGTTTTGGCTGCAACGTGACGGGTGATGTCCACTTCACATAACCTTCAGTGATCATCCCTCTCTCAACCATGTACTTTAACTCCTCCCGTAAAGCTGGCAACTTTACCGGGGGCACACGGTAGGGCACTGACTTGAAGGGCACATTATCACCGACGTCCACGTCGTGCGTTACCTGAGTAGTGAGACCTGGGTGTTCGGCGAAAACAGAGGGGTATGACCTGAACAGGCCTAGGACAGCAGCACCCTGGTGCTCAGGCAGGTGACTTACAGCTTGCCTAGCCTCTTGTTCAGTATTCCCCGCCCACTGTTCCGCGGAAATGACACAGTCCCAGCTATCCTCCTCAGCAGCATGACTGTCCCCACCTCCTTCTCCACCCTGGCCGCTGCAGGCCAGCACAGGGACAGTGAGAGGCTCTGAGGGGCGTCTCACATACTCTTTCATGAGGTTAACATGACATAACTGATGTTTTTTTCTACGGTCAGGTGTTGCAACGAGATAATCAAGGTCGGACAGTTTCTTAGCCACCACATACGGCCCAATAAACTTGGCAGAAAGGGGGTGTCCAGGCAAAGGTAAAAGCAACATTACCTCCTGACCCACCGAAAACTCCCGAAGCTTCACCTTGGCGTCATACTGGTGCTTCATGACCGCCTGTGCATTAACCAAGTTATTACCTGCCGCTGCCATGCAACCTATAAGTCTCTCCCGGCTCTCAAGGATATATTTAAGTACAGACCCCGGCTTCTCTTCGCCCTCCCAGATCTCTTTCACCATACTTAAAGGTCCTCTCACATTATGGCCAAAGACTAGTTGATTTGGACTGAACCCCAGGCTCTCTCCTGGGACTTCACGTGCAGCGAACAGAACATACGGCAGACCCAAATCCCAATCAGTGTCATGTTCTGCACAGTAACAGCGTAGCATACTCTTCAGGGTCGAGTGCCACCGCTCCAAGACTCCCTGACTCTCGGGATGGTAGGCTGACGACACTACAGAGCATATACCGTGCAACTGAAGGGTTTGCTTGAACAATTTGGATGTAAAATTGCTCCCCTGGTCTGACTGCACCTCACGTGGAAATCCATAACGGGAACAGAACAATAATAAGTTTTTAACAACTGCCTTTGCCGAGCCGTTTCTCATGGGGTATGCGTCCGGGTATCTCGTAGCCACATCCATGACTGTCAACAGGAATTTATTGCCACTACTAGTAGGCGGGAAAGGGCCAACCAAATCTACTACAACTTTGCTGAACGGAGGCCCGGTGACAGGTATGGGAAACAAAGGTGCCTTCGGGATTGTCTGGTTAGGCTTCCCCGTTGTCTGGCAGGTCGCACACCCAGCCACCCATGCACAGACATCAGCCTTGACCCCAGGCCACCAGAAAAACCTGCCCAATGCCGCCAATGTTTTTGTTACCCCCAAATGACCCGCCACCGGCACATCATGCGCCAGACACAATAAGGACTCTCTATACTTATTTGGAACAACCACCTGGTCTACTACCCTCGCACCGCCCTCCCACTTCGATTTTGGGTCTAGAAATCTGCGGTACAATATCCTGTTGAGCCTAAAGAAATCTCCCGGCTTCGCATCCCCATCTTCCTCCAACTCTATGGCACCATTGCTATAACGAGCTAGACTAGCGTCTTGCAGCTGCTGCTCACTAATGTCCCTGGGCGTCAATGCATCAAGATGGTTTTGTAATAAGACATTACCCCGGCTAGTAGGCTCTACTGCCTTAGTGGCTCTCGCTACAGCTCTTGCCTCACGCGAAGTCTTACCCAACTCTGCCTTGTTACACACCATATCTGGGCCAGAGTCAACTCCCGTGTTTATTATAGGTCCAAGTACCGAATCACCGAGAAGTGCAGCAGAATCAATGTCCCTTTTCCTGCCCTTAGCAACCTTCTCCTGATCCTTCCTCCACTGTCCCCGAGGTTGAGTGCTAGGCTGTGCAGGAGCCGCAGAGCGAGATCGGGTTACCACACAGGCCATCTCATCCTGTTGGCACCTCCCAACCCATTCCCGATTCTCACCATCCACGTCGGCCGCCCTCTCGGCAACGACTAAGGGTGGAGTCCCGGAAGTGGGCACCGCAAAGTCGTTGCCGAGAAGAAGGTCGACGCCCTCAACTGGCAAACACTCAACGATCCCTACATCCAGCTCCCTGCACACCTCTCCCACTCTCAACTCCAACCTCACAAGTGGGTATGACCTCGTAGCATTTATACCCTGCACCACAACAACTCTGGCCGCATTTATCGGTTTCCCTGTGAAGTTCCTCAACAAAGTTTGCGAAGCCCCCGTATCCCTCAGCAAGTCAACCCTCCGTAGTTCACTCCCCCAGCTCACAAACCCGTGTCCCCGATGGCTACAGAAAGTGTCCCGGACAGGTGTCGAGCCTTCCGTACGCTTCTTTACCGCGTGTGCCTCAGCTGCTGACAACCTACCCCGGGCAGTTGCTGCAGCCTTCAGAGACACACCGATACTGTGAACCAATGACACCGGCTTAGCGGGAGTGTTACTAGGGCACTCACGTGAATAATGGCCTAGCTTCTGACATTTGTAACATTTCACATCCCCAATGGGCTTCTTCCCTTGTGCGGGCGAAGAAGGGGCCTGACCTTTAGTAAACGGGAGAGGCTTGTGTTTGTAGGTGTTATTAGGTGCAATGCATTTAGTGTGGTTATGTGTGTCATAGGATTTGTTATTATCGAAAACTCTGGTGGGTGGGGTATAGCGCCCCTTCTGCCCTGACTCAGCCCTCTGAGCGGCACCGCAACCACGAATCAATGATAATCTGAGGTCTGCCATCTTGGCAGCCTCCTCTACTGTCTTGGGACATTTTTCCTTAATGTTCAGCGTTAGATCGGTTCCAGTACATTGGTAAAACTGTTCCAGATAGAAAAGTTGCTTAATTTCCTCAGCCGACTCTGCGTGCTCGGACCGAAACCAGTTATTACCTGCATCTGTTAAGTCCCGTGCGTGCTCCATAAAACTGACGTCGCTCTTCTTATTCACGCCACGGAACTTCAATCTATAAGTTTCGGGTTGCAGTTCGTAGGCCCGGAGCACAGCCTCCTTCACCAGTCCATACACTACACTCTCGTCCAGTGACAGTGCATCGTAGGCTTTCAACCCCTTACCCACTAGACGTGATGAAACTAATGCTGCGCATTTAACCTCCGGCCAGTCATACTCACGACACTTCTTTTCGAAACGAGCAAAAAACTCAGTCACTGCTGTCTCATCAAATGCGGGTACTAACTTAATTAAATGCGAAAGTGAGTCTGTAACCCGGTGCCCACCACCGAGATGACGCCCCGTGGTCTCTACTCTAGACTTCTCGACATCCATTTCAGCCTGGTACCTGGTTGCATCCTGATTGGCTTGGATTCTAGCAACCTCTATGCGTTCTATACTAGCCTGTTGTATCTGTATCTTTGTCTCCTGCAGCTTAAACTTAGCTAGTTCTAGCTGAAATAACATCTCAGGAGACAGGCCTGGGGGGGGAGAGCACAAAATGGGGGATCCACACCGAGACGTGTTTACGGGTAAGCCAGCTTGCCCTTGAGAACCCTCCTGCTGCATCGTGCTAAGACTCGCTGGCTGAGGGCCCGGCTCAGGGGTAGAGTGGAATGGAGGCTTGGAGGGAACCCCCCAAGACCCCACTCCACCCACCGCCCCATCGCCATCACCCAACAAACATGCCACCAAATTCTTCTTGGGCCAACTGTCAGGACAGTCCCGCCCCAAAACCGTGGCTAAACAGCGAAGACCGTAACAATCAATAGCCTGCAGGCGCTGTTCGGTCAAAGGTGTCTGCAAAAATGCCCGGGCATCCCTCTCTCCACTTATAACACTCCCCTCCCTAAACATCTGTTGTACTTGCTGGTTACTAGGCTGTACCGTGTTATCCTCCCCCGTAAATGATGAGTCATTAGACATAGTGCTGGTTATACAATTGCTGTTCATAAAAAAAAAGAAGTGCTTATTACTAATTGCAGTCTCGACTCACAAAATGTTAAAGATGCTTGAATGACTCTACTCTAGACACCCCCAACGAAACAATCTGCAAGTCCACCAATACAATAATGACACAATAAAAATTCCTCCAATATGCAAGAAAATTCTAGCCAGCTCTACTAGGTAGCATAGAATAGTTCTCCAAAAAACATGTGATAGGATACTACTGAATCTTGTGCAAGGTCGCCATTTTGTTACGGCTGGATCGGCAATACATATTCGGGATTCTTGATCGTAGGACAGAAATGGCTTATGTGACAACGACACGCTCGATTCCAGTCCCAAATACTATATGCTCCAGACAACAAAAGCACCAACGCCCTACAGAGTTATCGTCTATGGTAACGAGGTACCTTAACTCGGCGAAAGTGTACAACAGGGGTAGGCTATTAGGCTAAACTCCCTCAGACATTTATAGGTTACGTTATTACTAAAGAAATGCAATACTCAAGAAACTACGTTAATATTAAGCCTCTAATAATGTAGAATAGAAGCAGGCTAAAGGTATGACAGTGAAATGCTAAATGACAAATGTACACGCCTACTTGAAAGCGCGTGCACTAGAATAACTGTCCCCTACTAACATGCACTAGCATGTAGCATACAAGATGTTCATGATCCAGTAGATACCTAATAATACACATGGAAGGAACATAAATAGTAGTCACTTATTGTAATAATGAATCTATACTTGGAATAACTAAAAGGTTGCAGGCAACAGTACTGCGCCGGTAGCCTACTACCGCATAGGCTACTTCGCTTCTCTCACTCTGTCTCCCCTCTGAGTCTGTATGCGCCCTACGCAACAGAACTCCGGACACAGCAGCAAAACGACAGTGCAGTTAATTGATACATGAAAGTATTAATAGTGTTGTCTTGTGTGTGAGTAATGTGTATTGTAAAGTGTTACATACATAAACTTAAAGAGAGCTGCAATGCATAGTAAAATAAAGATATCACCCACTCATCATCCCCATGTGTTCTAGCTAGCAGGCCAAGTCACAGGAACAACGAGTCCCAGCACCGAAAGCGAGAACCCAGGAAAAGACTGTAGAGAACACAAGGACAGATAAATTACGTTACTCTACTATACCGGCACTACGAGCGAGCTGTAGTCTCTGGTACTACAGTCGCTCCTGGCTCGGTAGGCAAATCAAGGCTAAGTCCTCGCCCCTCTACAGACAACTCCTGGGCATGGTCGGGCTCTTACACATGGCACTAGTCTAGTCACAATTGGATGATGAGCTGGGCATATAACTCGTGAACATGTAGAACGTTCACCAACTATCCTCATCAAGAAGATCGCTGTTCACATTAACCCCTTAAATCTAATACATGTAAATATATGCTTGTCCTAAGAGTAATACGAGAGGTGAGTGCTGAAACTCCTTTAGGACCTCAAGGGAAGGGTATGCATTTAAATAGAGAGAAGAATGAAATGAGAGTAATGTCGTCAGAGAGAAAGAGTGCAACCGTGAGAAATCGGGAGAGAGGGCAAGGGATGTTAGAATCTCAAAGGTTCTAGGCAACCTGATCATGGAACACACAGCGAGCCTCCATGCAATGTGCAGTACGACAACATGGGCAGCCCGGCAGCATATGCAGGCGGCAATGTACTACCAACCCTGTCGCACCTAGCTATAAGCGCAGGGCTGCCAACCGGTCCATACGTCTGGCAACCATTGCTACCCTCTCGCTCTGAAGTCTAACTCACTCTCTCTCTCTGAATTCCTATTATCTCATCTATCAACTTCTCTATTGATACTACATATTAAATGGAAGGTCTCGACATGGCTTAAAACAAAACCCACCACTGGTTAGCAAATGACGAGACCTTTGCAGAGATACAAAGAACATAGTTATACGTTGTCACACTCAATATAAGCAGCCAACACGGCACACGGTACACGGTACACGGCACCGCGGCGATACAGTGGAGTACCAAGGAGTACAATCAGGTTAAGTTGCCACGCACTGGGTGCGTCACAATATATATATATATATATATATATATATATATATATATATATATATATATATATACCGTATATATAATATACGGTATAATTATATTATATATATATATTTTTTTTTTACTCCATTTTCTATGTGAGTGAAGGAGGCATTTATTATCTACGTGAGAGAAGTTTGAGTGGGGTAGGCTTGTTTTGTATTATATTGATTTATTGTTTATCTTTTATTTTTATTTTACAAGATTTATTTCCATTTGTAGGTATGGCAACATCGCATCTTTACTGATTGAAGCTACATTGAAGCTGATTGAAGATGTTATTGGGATGGAATTTGTGCTGTACCTGGTATCAGTGCATTATCACAAGCCCACCGAAACGTCAATAAAATACTCTCATTGTTCCCTGATTAAATAGCACTGTATGAATATTCCCATATTCAAAATATGCTATAGGGGTGCAATGCCTGGTGAGTTATCTGCTCAACAGGTGGCGTTGTGTGTGTGTAAGTGTGAGAGTCCGAGTGTAGGGAGTGAGACAGTGAAGCACGGGAACGAGGTGGCTTCAGAGATGGGGTCGTTTCGGGCCATGAGTGAGCACCGTGCCTCATGTGAAGGCAAGATGGCAGGTGCTCGTTGTACTCTACGTGCTTCACATGTCTCACTCCCTAGACTGGAACAAGACCTCACGGGCTTCACTGTTCATTGTAAAGCGGTGAATGTTAAGGCTCTCAGCCTATGCCCGAGAGGAAGTAAGTTGGAATAAATAAAACAAATAAACTGTACACTCTTGCGCTCAAATGCTGGCCTTAAAAATGCACAACTATCCCAGATTAAATATAATCAACTTAATATTGTTGGTCAACAAAACTGTTTAACATATTTCTCCAACCTGAAATGTTTGCGATGTTTCACTTGCAAATTGAAACTTGGAACACGACTCCTTTCCTTGTATATTTTGTTTACTCGTAGTTCTATTTGGTTGACTGGGTTTTCAATTTCTGTTGCAATTTTTCTGCCGATGACGCGTTTCTTTACCCGTGCATTTTCCGAACGACCTTGTTATGCTTTTGACTTGTGCAGTGTGCCAGCAATTGAGTTTTGGGAGTAGGTGTCTGTGTGTGAGAGAGAGAGAGAGAGAGAGAGAGAGAGAGAGAGAGAGAGAGAGAGAGAATGAGTGTGTTTATAACCATTAGAACTTGCGCTCCTCGTTTCTTTCTCCGCCAGCCCATCCTCATTCTCTCTCTCTCTCTCTCTCTCTCTCTCTCTCTCTCTCTCTCTCTCTCTCTCTCTCTCTCCAATCCTTACTCCTTCCCTTTGTACAGCCCTTCCTCCCAGTATTATGTTGGTCGGACACAGGCTAAAAGGAGAGAGAGAGAGAGAGAGAGAGAGCAGGGCCGATTGGAATAGCCACTGATCGAACCCAACACGATCATCATAACTGGAAAATCTTGGTGGTGGTGTATGGAATGGTGGTGTTGGTGGTGGTAGTGCTAGTGCTGATGGTATAGGGAATGGTGGTGGTGTTGAGACTGGTGATGGTGGTGATGAGATTGGTGGTGGTGTTGGTGGTGGCAGTGCAGTGGATGGTGGTGGTGTTGATGGTGGTGATTTTGGTGGTGGTGGTGGCAGTGCAGTTGTTGTTGTTGTTGTTGTTGTTGTTCCCCAGGCTGTCTGGCCGAACAGCCCCAAGGTCTCGAGCAAGGCCAAGGCCATAAACGAGCGCCCCCACAAAATCCTCCCGGCTTACCACTAACAAAGCCCGGGTGACCGAAGCCACTCCAAGGCAGGGAGCTGAGGAAGGTGCGGAAACGCCCGGGAAACCAAAGCCCCACCCAAGGCCCTGTGCCCCTCAGCAATTATGAAGGGAAAGTTGAGGGGTAAGGGAAAAATGTGACGCTTTGGCTCCCAATCTGCCAACTTCTAGGTTGGCAGTAGGGAGGTCAATCCACGGAAAAGACGCTGCCACTATAGATCTAGAAGATATATAAGTAAAAGGAACAGTCAGAGTAAGCTATGGGTATGGCAAAGATCGCTCAGTTCTCACTCGGATAGACCAGCCCATCACCACATGACTAGAACCCAATCCTCTCAGCATCAGCTAGGAAAGGCCCTAGAAAGCCGCCTTTGGCGGGGGGATAGCTCCCCTATTTCAACTCCTTTCGGGGTTGGGCACCCGCCTAGGCAGTGCAGTAGATGGTGGTGGTGGTGGTTGTGGTGGTGCAGGGGATGGTAGTTATGTTGGTGTTGCTATCTCATACATGGGACAGACCAACCGATATGGGTCAATCTAGCCTATTTTACAATGTTTGTCATATCTACAACCTTTGCAGTTATTATCGAAAATTAGATTGGAAGTGCTTGAAATTTATCACTTGCGAGTTTCGTTCTATAAGGAAGTTGGAGCTGTAAACATCGACATTTAGCAGAATTACCGGTACCAGCTAAAACATGTTCATAGTACATGCACAAATACATAAAACCCCATGCAGCACTCCTCTTATCCATCTAAAACCTACATTATTACTGTATTTCTATTTGATATCGATGTTTATGGCTCCAACTTCCTTATAGCATGAAACTCGCAAGTGGTCAATTAAGGTTTGTGTCATATGTGTTAGTAGTGTTACCCATCAAATATTGAATTAAGGGTAGCCTAAATAATATATTAATACTATTATTTGATGTCACGCAATGTCATGAAAATACCGGTACCCATAAGTTATAATTTGTGTGTGTGTGTGTGTGTGTGTGTGTTTTATTTTTGTATTATTTGTTTTTTTAGTGATTGGTACTTCTGAATGCTTGTGTGCTTGTTTTTTGTGGGTGAACTGTTATAGGTGTTCTTCTCCTGTCACCTCATTTTCCTTTCGTGTGTCTTTTGCTGATACTCCCTGCCCTTTATGGGAGTAAGGGCTGGCTACCGACTGGCTGACTTTTTCATCGAAACTGAAACTTTAACTGGGGCAAGGTTTATGAATCAGATAGAACAAAAAAAAGCTAATTTTAATCCCAACATTGGATATGAAAGCCAGATAGCCAGAGTTCGAGCCCCGAATAAGATATAAAAAACAAATATAATGCCCAACGTTGGATATGAAAGACAGATTGCCATAGTTCGAGCCCCATGTAGGGAGTATCATCTCAGTTTTCTACAGAGGTTCGGATCCCAGGTAGTGGAAGAGAAATACTAGCTAAAAAAGAAAAAAAAAAAGCTAGAGGAAAACGAGATAGTCGTAAACTCAATAGGAGGTCGGGCCTTTTATAGGTACATCACCACGGTGTTTTCGTCTATAAGTGAATTCGATATACCTTCTGAGTGTATTATTCCTTGTCTGCATCTAACCTACTCTTATTGCATGTCTGGAATAAACTAATTTTACCTATCATTGCCTAGGTTAACCCTCTCGCGCACCAGAACATAATTTGCCCCCTTGCTGGAATACTTGAAAGCCTTTGTGACCATTAGTATTGTTTATAAACCGTTAGTTTAGTAACTTAAACCTCTGTTTTTGAGCGAGCTGTGGGTTGATAACTAATTTTGGAGAAGTAATTATGAGATTAAGATAATCCTATTTCTGAATACTAAACGGCGACCCCTGGTACATGAAAGGGTTAACGTACCCTAACCCTTATAGCATATAGTTAACCAATTCCAAGTGAACATAGCCTTACATAACTCTAATGGGTTGTAACCTAACCAAATCTAGCATACTTTAACTGAAGATATTGTCCTAACTATAACAATATAACCTAACAGCTCTCATTATTAACTGATTTCTTTATGTCTAACCTAACCAAGGCTAATTTGTTATAATAATATTCAGTTTTAAAAAGGCCTCCAGCAATTAACAGGCTTCGAACTATCTCGCTTAACCCTTTATACTATAACAGATCCTTCTTTAACTGAGCATCTAAATATAGCTCAAATTTAGGGGTTAAATCTAATTTGAGCTTGCGAGAAAAAAACCCTGTGAAGGGAAAGTACTTGCAAGTCTTCATATAGCTACAAAGCCCCCCCCCCTCTCTCTCTCTCTCTCTCTCTCTCTCTCTCTCTCTCTCTCTCTCTCTCTCTCTCTCTCAGTAGGCAGTAATTATCGTCGTTATTATTTGTTCAGCTGAAGAGAGCGTTAGAAAAGAAAAACAAGTAAATACACAAATACATAATAATAATAATAATAATAATAAAAATCATCATTAAATATGTACATACTACTAAGGGTGATGGGTTGGATGATTCCAATTAACCCCAAAATGTACATGCTGCTAAGGCGAAGGGTTGCATGATTTTTTTTTTTTTCTCCTTTTCCTTTCTTTTTTTTCCAATCTTTCCTGTAAATTCCTTCTGGGGATTTCGAAGCCCAGCAAGGTTAATCGCTTCCAACTTTTTCATGTACGGCTATTGCCGGAGGGAACGGAGGGTGGGGAGAGAGCCTTCTTCTTTTCTATCCTTTCCTTCAACTGTCCTTTTCTATGGGATATGCCATCTCTACTAGAATTAAGTCCTGACCACCTCGTTTGGATCGTAAGGTCTGTGTGGCCAGTGTATCTATGTACATCTATGTTGTAAATCTATCTCTCTCTCTTTTCCCACCACACCCAACTCTCACCCCTCTAGGCAGACTCGGGCTCAACTAACTCCCCTGGCTTACTACACCCCGTATGGTACAGCATTGGATACCCTAAAACCTTATATACTGTTCTTGGTATAATCGTATCACATGGTATATTATTGACCTCATTTAATAACCATAATATGGGTACACAAAGGGGGTTCACAAGTTTGTTTTATCTTTCTCTCCTTTTCTCTCTTTCCCTGGGTTGTATCCATTCGGTCCCATTCAGCCAACAGTTTTAAGACGTTTATCCCCATCCAGGTGCCGATTTCATCCTGGCGAGCGATAGCTAGCCAGCATTGTACGGAGAAGTCCAGCTTCGCCGGAGACATTTTTCTATCGAAAAATTTACAAATTTAGTTTACTGTCTAATCAAAAATACATATATGCTGGCTCGCTACCGCTCGCCAGGAAAATATTGACACCTGCACGGGGGTAACATTCTTAAAACAGTTGGCTGAATAGGGCCGCAGGGATACAAGCCATAGAGAGAGGGAGATAAAAGGAAAAAAGAGAGGTGGGCTCCCTTAAATAAACTGTAAATGTAAATACCGGAGAGGCTGTAACTCGGTGGAGAAACCCCTGGAGTTATGGGCAGGTATAGTGAGGCTTACCAAATCAAGTCAGCTAGATCATAAATATATGCAGACAATCGCTAGAATAATGCCTCAATCTCTAGAATATCACTTACATTGGCTCAAACCTCCAGAATATCGCTAGAATAATGCCAAACTCTCTTGAATATCACTTACAATGGCTAAAATCTCCAGAATAATTATACAGTAGCTAGAATGGTGCCACAATCTCTAGCATATCACTTACAATGGCTAAAATCTCCAGAATATCGCTAGAATAATGCCACAATCTCTAGAATATCACTTACAATGGCTAAAATCTCCAGAATATCGGTAGAATAATGCCACAATCTCTAGAATATCACTAACACTTGCTAAAATCTCCAGAATATCGCTAGAATAATGCCTCAATCTCTAGAATATCACTTACAATGGCAAAAATCTCCAGAATATCGCTAGCAAAATGCCACAATCTCTAGAATATCACTTACACTGGCTAAAATCTCCAGAATATCGGTAGAATAATGCCACAATCTCTAGAATATCACTTACAATTGCTAAAATCTCCAGAATATCGCTAGAATAATGCCACAATCTCTAGAATATCACTTACAATGGCTAAAATCTCCAGAAAATCGGTAGAATAATGCCACAATCTCTAGAATATCACTTACAATGACTCAAATCTCCAGAATATCGCTAGAATTCATGCCGCTAGATGTAAAAATGTGTCTCTAGATCGCAGTAAATACCCCTTGATCTAGCGGGAAAGGAGCTAAAGTGGCAACACTGGGTATAGTGAGGCTGTGTTATGTAGATGAGTTGATGAGGTACTGGTATATAGACCGAGAGCTCAGATTTCACCACCTTTCTCCTCCCTTCCAGCTCTAGCTCTCGCTCGCTATTGCCCTCGCTCTCTTGTTTTCGCTCTCTTTTTCTCTCTCGCTCTCTCTCTCTCTCTCTTTCTCTCTCTTTGTTGGAAGCTCGAAAAATCCGGCGTTAACTCTACATGAGTTAGACAAAGTGGCTTATAACAGGATTTTTAGCCTCAATATAAATTAGACACGTAGCCATGGCTGGGAATTATAGGCTTAGAGACTCAACACCAAAATAGGAGTTAAAATTACACATAATATTGTACAGTTGGCCACATAAGTTCTGTTCCTGTCCGTGATCTTTTCGATGGAAATATAATGCGCATGATTGAATTGCGAGTGTAGTTTCTTAGGCAGTGGTTAACTCATCTGATTAGTCAACTGATAATTAAAAGAAACCACACTTGGAATTCGTCCATACTATTTTTACTTGCATACATTAGATCACCACCAGGAACAGGACTTGTGCGGGCAACTGTATCTGAAATATATTTCTTGCGAAAGTATAAATAGTTCATCGGAAGATCAAACTAAACATTATACACACTACAATGGGTGTACTGTGCTCTACATTCTACTTCTTCCTGGAGATGACTGCAAGGTCTATGAGACACTAAATATTCCTTACATCTATGTTTGACTACCAGTATCTCTGAATCTATGTACAGTACGTCTCCCTCCGCCCCCCCCCCCCTCTCTCTCTCTCTCTCTCTCTCTCTCTCTCTCTCTCTCTCTCTCTCTCTCTCTCTCTCTCTCTCTCTCTCTCTCTTTCTATTGTTATTTCCATTTCTCCAATCATCCATGTACTTACCTCCTGTTGTTGTTGTTGTTGTTGTTGTTACCTAAGCTGCTTGGCTTAGTCCCCGAGTCCCTGAGGAAGGCCATGGCCACGATCGGGCTTTCCCACAGATCTCTCATTGAGTGTAGATTGTGTTGTTGGCGTAAGTGGTTGTGTGAAATGCAGTCTTCTATAATGTGTTTAATGGTATGGGGTGCTGTGTTACATCCCGGGCAGGTGCCAACGACGGAGTCATCCAGTCTCTTCTGATAGCTCAGGAGAGCTGGATGGTGTCCGCATCTCAGCCTGGCCAGGTGGACTCTGTCCTCGCGAGGAAGGGAGGATTCGGAAGGATGGATTTTGGAAGGTCGTGCTTGCAGCTGCGTGTTGTCTGTGAGTGAGTGGATGGATCGGCGAGAGATATGAGTATGGATGTGCTTCTGGAAGTTGGTTCGGGGTGGGCAGGGAGGGAGAGAGGACAGTAATTGTGTGATACTGTGTGCTGGGTGTTGTTTTGACATTTCTTGGTGTCTGTGGGTGTGTTGCCATGTACTTTAGTGGGTGGTCGTGGTTCGTGGAGGCTGCTGCCAGGAATTGAGTGCCGTGCCTTTCATGTCCAGATGATCTTTGACTTTGAGGATTTTGGTTTCTTGATGTAGGTGATCTGTGGGTGCAGTAGCTGTGCAGCCTGTAATGATCTTTAGGGCTTTGTTTTGAATAGTCTGTAAGGTCTTATGATGTGTTTCAGCTAGGTTAGAAGCCCAGGCTGGGCTTGCGTATTCCATCACTGATCTTATTGTTACGACTGAGGTTTAAATATATCAGGGCTCTTATTCATTGGACTAGTAATGGCATAAATGCTACAACGGAAAGCGCTAGATCCAACCTCTGATGTATATTCCCAGTGAACAAAGAACACAAATACTCTCCAGAGTTCTATATGCAATAATAGGTTATTAAACTCTCAATAAATGTGCGTCTACTCTAGGCTTAATGTTATGTGAAAACAGCCTATTACTACCTATAACCGAAGGTGCTTGGTTATGGTATGCAAAGTAAGGTGGTAAAAGAAGTTACAGCTTACATTACTTTAATCAATAAATGTCAGGCACTCCTGCATGAAAGAAAGTGCACTAAAGTCCTTCAACACCAACAAGGAATCTTCTTTAAATGTTAGATGCTATCAAGATGCTCGAATCGGAAATGGAACCCCAAAAAGGCTGGCAGCGGAACAATGCTCGAGCAGGCTATGCTCACAAAAAGGCAGGATATATAATGCAGTCGGGACCAAGAATATCCTAAACGCTACAACACTAATAATAATCGCCACGACAATGCAGTATTCCTATCAACAAAAAGAGACTAAGTCGTTTGTGTCTCAATACATCAAACTAGGCTGCGAAATGCTTGTGTAATCATAAACGGGTATGCATAATAAGAGTAATTGGGTTAATATACTTAATGTCTACTATGACTGATAAAGTCTAGCTAGAGTCAATGATACGAGATACTGGTGCGCATGGCATGCCGCCTAGCCTAGTGCAAATCTCAAGTCTGTGCGTCAAATATTACGTTATAATGAAGGGTAGCTCTCTTGAGAAACCTTAATACCGAAGTATTAAGCGTTCTCCTGGCGTACCTCAAAGACAAACAACGAGCTTAGAACAGTGCAGAATGGTATAGCCAAAAGCCCTCATTCGTGCATGCTCTACTCTCAATGGCACACAGACTAGAATTTACCCAATCAACTCCAGTTCTCAGGTATGTCGTGCAGCTTTTAACTAAAGCCAGCACCCATCGGAAACAATACCTTATAGTATCAGACTCCTAGTCTAGCATTATCTAGTCCAGCAGAACACTAATAATTATAGGAAGCGGTACTGAACAATATGAATGCCAACCAATGCTTCGTGATCAACTTATCTTAACAACTAAACATACATGGGTTATATAAGACCTTAACGCACAATACAACTGGCCAGCATGAAGCTGATTATGCAGAGTTAACCAGAGGGGGTATAATATTAATAAAAGGTGGTGAAAGATATGGAAAATGAGAGAGATAGGCAGAGGAAAAGGTTCTCAGGTGCAGCAAGGGGGACAGATATCAAAGGGATAAGAGGGATGCGTTCTAGAAACCAGATCTGAGGGAGAGAGTGGCAAGAGAGCTGTATATATACTAGCACTAGCTCGCACCGCGTAGGCAAAGCGGTAACAATTCCTTCAGCCAATGCCAAAGAAGCCAGCCAAACATGACGTCACCAAGCATGGTAAAAAACTCCTCCAACCAATCCCCAAGAGGCGAGCCAGCCGTGACGTCATCGAGCATGGCAAAAAACACTGCGCGCCTCCCCACACTCTGTTCTACTCTCTCTCTCTCTCTCTCTCAAATCCTATCATTACTACTTAATGATAAAACATATACTTTGCAATTAAATATATAAAGCCTTGACATGGGCAAAAACAAAGAGCCTTTCTGGACTGCCCATGACACAAGCTTTCATATGAAATAAAGCACACAATAATACATCAACTGTAGCCACATCCACTGCCCTGGCGATCCTAGCGAGTCACCGTAGGACAAGCCATGCGGTTCTAACGGAGTGGTTAACGTCACACCCCCCCCAAGATTTTTCTCAGAGGCCCAAGGCTCACAAAAAATCTGATTGTTAGAACCCATGCTATATCTCTACTTCCCATCACCCAGAGGCAGTAAAATATCTGGCACAGTTCTCAACAAAACATTTTACAAAATTATAACCCTCCCCAACACAATAGGTTAAATCATATGTAGTTATGCTCCTCAAGAGCGAGCTTCTCTAGCCCAGCATTCTGAGAGGAGTGCAACTCAGAATTACTGCTATAACATACTGAAAAAATTCAACTATCAAAGAAAGAGTTTTTATTTGATTTTTATGTTTTTAATTTGTTTATTTCGGCTGCACTATAGGGGCAAGCCTAGTTTTTCTACAATACCAAACGCTCAACTCCTGCTTTACGACCCAATACGCTGGGCTACAACCGCGAGCCAACAAGCACCAAGCGCAAAATACTATTCAAACTAAAGCAGGGGGCTACCCGTGTGTCAATCTACCCAGGATCATATACCCTTGAAAGACAATCTGCAACCACGTTGTCACAACCGGCAATATGGCGTATGTCCAGGCTATACTCCCGTAACACCAGCGACCACCCGGTCAGCCTCATATTCCGATTGTGAAACTGGTCCAAGAACTTGAGAGGGTGATGATCTGGGTAAACTACAACGACTGGACCATAGGCTGGAACATAGACCTCGAAATGCCTCAGTGCAAGCACAACTGCCAGCAGCTCCCTCTCGACAACAGAGCAGCTTCCCTGGGTTGAATTGAACTTCTCCGAGCAGAAACTAACAGGATGTTCCAGCCCATCATCGTCCTTTTTCATAAGGACGGCACCAGCCCCCACACCACTAGCCTCCGTTGCTAGTTGGAAAGGTAGGCTAAAGTCAGGGGCCCTGAGGATCGGGTGAGTGCACAACAGGTGTTTTACTACTCTAAACGCCTTCTCACACTCAGGCGCCCATTTGACTTTCTTATCCTTCCAGTTATCCTCCACCTGAGCTTGACTGTCCCATTCTCCTTCTCCACCTTGACTGCTAAACGTCATCACAGGCACAGTGAGAGGCTCAGGGGGGTGCCTCACATACTCCTTCATGAGATTAACGTGACATAACTGATTGCGCTTACGTCTGTCTGGAGCGGCCACCAAGCAATCCAGGTCCGATAGCCTCTCAACCACCCTATAAGGACCAGTGTACTTCGCGGATAAGGGATGACCTACAAGGGGCGGTAGAATCAACACCTCCTGACCCACGTGAAACTTCCTGAGTTTAACCTTGAGGTCGTACCTGTCCTTCATGAGGGCCTGAGAGCTAGTCAAATTACGGCCAGCCAACTCCAGACTGCGCAACATCCGTTCTCGACTGTCGAGGACATACTTGAGCATAGAACAAGGTTTTTCTGCGCCCTCCCATATTTCTTCAACCATATGGAGAGGCCCTCTGACACGGTGTCCAAAGACGAGCTCATTAGGGCTGAATCCCAAACTTTCCCCAGGTACCTCCCGTGCAGCAAATAAAACATATTGCAGGCCAAGATCCCAACCTTTCCCACTCTCAAAGCAACAACAATGAAGCACAGATTTTAAGGCTGAGTGCCATCGCTCTAACACACCCTGGCTCTCCGGATGATACGCAGATGACACAACCGTAACAATCCCATGCTGCTGCACTGCTTGAACAAAGAGGTTAGAAGTGAAGTTCGATCCTTGGTCTGACTGAATCCCCTGCGGGTAACCATACCGGGAAAAATACACTAGCAAGCTTCGGACCACCGTCTTCGCTGACCCATTTCTCATAGAGTACGCATCAGGGTACCTTGTTGCTACCTCCATGATGGTCAGGGGATACTTGTAAAAATCTCCCGACTGTGCACTACTGTCCTCCTTCAACTCGACAGCACCGGTACCACATTCAAGAACCTCCGGGTCTTCTAATTGCAATTTACGAATGTCCGAAGGAGCAAGCTTATCTAAGTGTTTGCGAAACAACTCATGCCCCCCTCCTACATTGAATTTAGCTTCCCGTTGCTCTCTCTCTGTGTATCGTTGCTGTCTCTTCGTCTTTATAGGCCCATCCTCTGCCTTCTTAGTAACAGTTAATGGGTCTTCTCCAGACTCGAAAATTGGTCCTAATAATGAGTACCCGAGAATGTCCATTGATACTAAACTCTCAACCGCATCAACTTTCAACCCCTTCTCGGTACCTTTCCTCCGCTTGTCTAAAGACTGTTGACCAGAATGTGACTCCCTGGATGCAAGAGATCTGGTGACAACACACGCCATAGGTTGCACCTGACACTTCTCAACCCACTCCTGCTCCTCCCTACTCACGTCGGCCGGCTTCTCGGCAACGACCAAGGGTGGAGCCTCAGAAGTAGGCCCCGCAAAGTCGTTGCCGAGAAGGAGGTCGACGCCCCCAACAGGTAACTTCTCCACAATTCCTACATCCAGGTCACGAGTCACACCATCAACTTCCATCTTCATTCTTACAAGCGGGTATGACCTTGTTGCATTAACTCCCTGAACCACAACCACCCGCGCCGTATTTACAGGTTTACCAGTGAAATTCCTCAACAGTGTTTGCGATGCCCCAGTGTCACGCAAAATTCTCACCTCATGTCTTCTACCCCCCTCCACTCCACACAACCGAGTCCCCTGTGGTCACTAAAGGCATCACGGACAGGGAATAAGCCTTCCGGATCCTTCTGCACTGGCAGTGTATTTACCTCGGAAGAATTGCCTCTAACAAACTCCGATGTCCTCTTGAACACTCCAATGCCGTGAGCAAAAGACACGGCTGCCAGAGGAGGTCGACTAGGGCACTCATTTGCCTTATGACCTTCCTGATGGCACTTAAAACACATAAATTTCGATTTCGGCTTATACTGTGATGTAAAAAGCCCCTGACTTTTCTCATACGGCGTGGTGTTAGGTTTGGATTCAGTTTTAGTTTCATTGCTCTTTTGTTTAAATGTGTCATTGCTACGGGGAGGGGGAGGATAACGGTCCCTAGCACTTGCATCGTACTTCTGTGAGGTCCCGCAACCCCGAATCAACGACAGCCGTCGATCAGCCATTTCTGCTGCTTCGACTAGAGTTCTTGGGTTTTTCTCCTTTAAGTTCAAAGTTAGATCACCACCCGTGCTCTTAAAGAACTGCTCCAACATCATTAACTGCTTAATTCCATCAAATGTTGTTACCTTCTCAGATCGGAGCCAGTTCCCCATAGCATCGGACAAGTCCCGGGCGTTTTCCAAAAAGGTGCTATCTCTTCCCTTGGTTACACCCCGGAACTTCAAACGGTACGTTTCTGGTTGCAGTTCGTAAGCCCTCAGGACAGCCTCCTTGAGATCCTCATACACAATACATGACTCCAAAGGTAACGCATCGTAGGCTTTAAGACCCTTGCCTATTAATCTAGAGGATACAAGTGCTGCCCATTTATTCTCTGGCCACTGGTGTTCCTGGCACTTCTTCTCAAAGCGTGCGAAAAATTCTGTTACACCACTCTCATCAAACACCGGAACCAGTTTCAATAAGTGCGAGAGAGATTGATCATGAACACGGTTACCAGCCCCAAGTCGCTGTCCCGTTGTCTCTATTCGCGACTTCTCTATGTCCATGTCGGCACAGTACCTAGTCGACTCTTAATCAGCTTGGATTTTTGCTAGCTTGGCTCTCTCTTCTATCTTGGCTAATTCTAATTGCTGCTGAAGCTCACATGCCCTTTGTTGCTGCTGAAGCTCACATGCCCTTTGTTGCTGTTGAACCTCAGATACCCTGATAGCCTTTCTCTCTTCGATCTTAGCTAATTCGAGCTGAAACAATAATTCTGGAGTTAACCCTTGAGGAGGTGAAGGTGCTACAATGTTTGAAATTACCGGTGGTCCCCCCAGGGGCAACCCACCCTGCCAGTCACCACCCAACTGTGGAAGCATACTCAGGGTCGGCAAACCACTGGGATGGCTGGGAGTCGAGTGTAGGGGAAGCATGGCCGAAGGGCTCTGAGCACTCAACCCATCTCGCTCACCAGTCACCCTGCCCAGTACACACGTTATCAAGTTATCCCTGGTCATGCTGCTAGTACCCGCATGACCGATAGAATGTGGCCAGGCATTGAAGACCGTACCGATCCATACCCTCCAACCGCTCAGCAGTAACAGGCCATTGCAAAAATATCCTAGCATCCTCCTCACAGTTCACCTGATTAACCATTTCATCATACTGCTGTTCCTCAGTTTCGACATTACGTACTGTGTCTCCATTCTCCTCTGATCCGTTATAAGACATGATGCTCACAAAAATTTCCCACCTCAATATTCAGAAAAGAAGCACCCCAAACTCTTATACCTCAATATACACACAAAAATTCTCGGAAATACTCAAGGGCTATACTATGTTGCAAAAAAAAAAAATATTCTTGCTGATCCCCGCAAAATATTCCCCAAAACAACAAATGTTCCTTGCTAATAAATGTAGGTTCACCAAATCCTAGGTAAGGTCACCATTTGTTACGACTGAGGTTTAAATATATCAGGGCTCTTATTCATTGGACTAGTAATGACATAAATGCTACAACGGAAAGCGCTAGATCCAACCTCTGATGTATATTCCCAGTGAACAAAGAACACAAATACTCTCCAGAGTTCTATATGCAATAATAGGTTATTAAACTCTCAATAAATGTGCGTCTACTCTAGGCTTAATGTTATGTGAAAACAGCCTATTACTACCTATAACCGAAGGTGCTTGGTTATGGTATGCAAAGTAAGGTGGTAAGAGAAGTTACAGCTTACATTACTTTAATCAATAAATGTCAGGCACTCCTGCATGAAAGAGTGTGCACTAAAGTCCTTCAACACCAACAAGGAATCTTCTTTAAATGTTAGATGCTATCAAGATGCTCGAATCGGAAATGGAACCCCAAAAGGGCTGGCAGCGGAACAATGCTCGAGCAGGCTATGCTCACAAAAAGGCAGGATATATAATGCAGTCGGGACCAAGAATATCCTAAATGCTACAACACTAATAATAATCGCCACGACAATGCAGTATTCCTATCAACAAAAAGAGCCTAAGTCGTTTGTGTCTCAATACATCAAACTAGGCTGCGAAATGCTTGTGTAATCATAAATGGGTATGCATAATAAGAGTAATTGGGTTAATATACTTAATGTCTACTATGACTGATAAAGTCTAGCTAGAGTCAATGATAAGAGATACTGGTGCACATGGCATGCCGCCTAGCCTAGTGCAAATCTCAAGTCTGTGCGTCAAATATTACGTTATAATGAAGGGTAGCTCTCTTGAGAAACCTTAATACCGAAGTATTAAGCGTTCTCCTGGCGTACCTCAAAGACAAACAACGAGCTTAGAAGAGTGCAGAATGGTACAGTATAGGCAAAAAGCCCTCATTCGTGCATGCTCTACTCTCAATGGCACACAGACTAGAATTTACCCAATCAACTCCAGTTCTCAGGTATGTCGTGCAGCTTTTAACTAAAGCCAGCACCCATCGGAAACAATACCTTATAGTATCAGACTCCTAGTCTAGCATTATCTAATGCAGCAGAACACTAATAATTATAGGAAGCGGTACTGAACAATATGAATGCCAACCAATGTTTCGTGATCAACTTATCTTAACAACTAAACATACATGGGTTATATAAGACCTTAACGCACAATACAACTGGCCAGCATGAAGCTGATTATGCAGAGTTAACCAGAGGGGGTATAATATTAATAAAAGGTGGTGAAAGATATGGAAAATGAGAGAGATAGGCAGAGAAAAAGGTTCTCAGGTGCAGCGAGGGGAACAGATATCAAAGGGATAAAAGGGATGCATTCTATAAACCAGATCTGAGGGAGAGAGTGGCAAGAGAGCTGTATATATACTAGCACTAGCTCGCACCGCGTAGGCAAAGCGGTAACAATTCCTTCAGCCAATGCCAAAGAAGCCAGCCAAACATGACGTCACCAAGCATGGTAAAAAACTCCTCCAACCAATCCCCAAGAGACGAGCCAGCCGTGACGTCATCGAGCATGGCAAAAAACACTGCGCGCCTCCCCACACTCTGTTCTACTCTCTCTCTCTCTCTCTCTCTCTCAAATCCTATCATTACTACTTAATGATAAAACATATACTTTTCAATTAAATATATAAAGCCTTGACATGGGCGAAAACAAAGAGCCTTTCTGGACTGCCCATGACACGAGCTTTCATATGAAATAAAGCACACAATAATACATCAACTGTAGCCACATCCACTGCCCTGGCGATCCTAGCGAGTCACCGTAGGACAAGCCATGCGGTTCTAACGGGGTGGTTAACGTCACATTATGTATTGTTTATATACTGTGGTGGTGGTTTCTTTGTTGTGTCCATATTTTGCGTGAGCAAGTGACCTGAGGGTGTTAAGTTTGGGTGTCAGTTTCTGTTTAATGTTTGTGGTGTGCTGTTTGAATGTCATATGAGTATCATATGTTACTCCTAGGATTTTGTGTGTGTGTGTATGTGTTAGGGGTGTGTTGTACCGGTACTTAAACACTGTGCTTCCGTGCTGACCCCCTGCCTAGGCAAACTCTTTCGTCTCTGTCTCTTCTCTGACGTCTTTCCTTCTTGCTGGAAGTTTGCTCTCATTCAACCTGTCCCAAAGAAGGGTGACCGCTCTCAACCCTCCAACTATCGTCCAATTGCTCTTATCTCTTATATCTCTAAAGTTTTTTAAACTATTCTTGCTTCCAAATTTCTTAAGCATTTCTCTTCTCATAATGTGCTCTCAGATCACCAGTATGGCTTCCTTAGGGTGGCTCTACTGGTGATCTTCTTTCATATCTTACTAACTCTTGGTCATCCAACTTTCGGGACTTCGGTGAGACTTTTTCTGTTGCACTAGACATATCGAAGGCCTTCGATAGAGTCTGGCACAAATCTTTATTTTCCAAACTGCCCTCCTTTGGTTTCTGTCCCTCCATCTGTGCCTTTGTCTCTAATTTCCTTTCCGGCCATTCCATAGCTGCGGTTGTGGACGGCCATCGCTCATTTCCTCATCCTATCAACTCCGGTGTTCCTCAGGGTTCTGTCCTACCTCCTATTCTCTTTCTAATTTTCATAAATGATCTTCTCAACTGTACATCCAGTCCCATCCATTCATATGCAGACGCCCCAGCCAGCAGTCCCTCAAAAGTAAACGTAATGAAGCCATAAAATGCTTATCTTCTGATCTAGATACTATTTCCAATTGGGGTAGAGAAAACCTTGTTGCATTAAATGCTTCCAAAACTAAATCTATCCATCTTACTACCCGTTAGGAACCTAAAGAGGACTATCCCTTATTCTTCAACAATACAAAAATCAACCCTTCATCTTCCCTCAATGTTCTCGGTGTCTCTTTTTCTTCTGCTCTCACTTGGAAAGACCATATTACCATATTACCAGTCTCGCTAAGGCAGCCTCCCAGAAGCTGGGTGTGCTCAACCGCTTCAAGGGGTTCTTTACCCCTGCATAGCTTCTTGCTCTGTACAGGGGCACAGTGCGTCCTTGTATTGTTCACATGTGTGGGGAGAATCCTCTCACACTCTGCACTCCTAGATAAAGTAGAAAGGAAAGCCTTTCGTATCATTAACTCCCGTCCACTCATCAAATCTCTGCAATCTCTCTCTCTTCGCCGCAATGTTGCATCTCTCTCACTATTCTATCGCTACTGCAATAATCAGTGCTCCTTGGAGCTTTCCCAGTGTATACCACCTCCTCTACGTAGGGTACGTAGTACCCGCCTTGCAACACAATCCCACCCCTACTCTGTGCAACTCTCCAACCCAAGAGTGAAACGCTATTCTCAGACTTTCTTCTATTCAACTGCTGAGCTCTGGAACTCTCTCCCAGAATCAGTCTTTCCCTCTTCCTGTGATTTAAATTGCTTCAAACTCCGTGTGTCCAGGCATTTTAGCTCGAACGTCCCTTGATTTCGGCCCTGTCACTCTTTGAAATCTGGGGGAGGCACTCGCTGCAGGCAGTTATGCCTTTTGTCTCCCTCATTCACATAGAAAAAAAAATACTGTATATACAGTATATAATTATACAGTATATATAATGTTCTTTCTATCATTTATTTTTACTATATCCCTCCTTCTATCCCAAATCCCCTTATCCCCTCCCTTCCTTCCTCCCTCCCTCCCCCTCCCTATAGTGTGTTATATATGTTAATTCGACCGGTACTGGGCTGGTCTACAAGGTCTGGAAGGGCAACTGGTGGGGATTTCACCTGCCTCATTTGGGGGATTTCACCTGTTGCACCTGGCTCGCTTGGGATTTAACCTGCCTCATCAAGCCAGTTGTAAAGGAATACCAGGGAAAACAAGCAACAGGGAAAGCCTTCTCTCCTTTGTATTATTCTCCTACTCGACGAGACAGATAAAGGGGTGAGGGAGGGCGAAAGTGGTCCCGGACCCTGAGAATAGGAACTTTAAACGTTGTTTCTGTTCGGGCTCTGTCTCGTGTCCGCCACCCCCCAGCAATGTGCATATACTTTCATACATACATACATACATACATAACATACATATACAGTAG